>JAOWBH010164007.1:0-11065 GCA_028566215.1 Silene coronaria
CAATAAGATACGTATTTCCTCTCATAAATATAAATTGTTCTTATTTAAGAAATTAATTAACTTGTATCAATATACAACTAATTAACTTTACTGATTAGGGCATCATCATATAGGTGTGACCTTAAGGGATCAACTAACCACCACCGTCCTACGACAGTAATGTCAAACTCTAGCAAGTCAATCGTTACCGATTAATGTTAGTCAGTTGACTATAATAGAATCATGCCTTGTTTATTCTTATTTGAAATTTACAAATGATATTCAAATCATGTGATCGCACTATTGTTGAGGACACTCACTCCAACAATGAAGTGATACTTCCCATATGTAGCAAGCCTTTCCCTGTTGGATAATTGGAAGTTCATGTCAGAACAACTTGTTTATAGAGTAACGGTGTTACTGTAACATCTTTTAGTCAATATAGTATCAGTGACACAGTATCACCAATAGTTCATTACAGTGAAAAAATAAAAAGAGTACTTACGTAATTTGGAGGTCCTCCTCATCATCATCATTAAGAAAAAAATAATCAATTGTTTCTTTCCTAAGTCCAAGAACAAGATCCATCAACCGCTCATGTTCTATCATAGACTCGGACACACGTATTAGATCCGGAGCTGGTAGGCCACAATCCAATGTGCACCCGTAACAAGGATCCATCACGCGCATCCAGTCTTCTGTTGTCTCTAAATGTAACAAATATTATTGTCACCTTTTACTTCGTCAGAATCTTGGAATGGGACCTCATCGCTACCATCGTCGATATAATAAACATCACAGCCATCATCCACGATATCTCCTTCTACCTGCCTGCACTGGCTAGTTAGTGGTTTTTCCTCGCCAACTATCTCAGGAACACTATCGATCGTGTTTCCTTCTTGCTCACCAGTTTCCTTTTCGACATTGGCCTCTTCGTCACCATTTGCTTCTTCCTCCTTGCTGTTGTCTTCCGTTTTATCACCAGCCATGTCTTCATCTTTATTATCACCTTTCTCTTCAACTTTTCATTGCATTACTCACTTCTTTATCTTTTCCATTATCTTCCTCTCATTTGTCTCGCTGGTTTCTTTTTCATCTTTTTGACGATTTCGTTTCTCATCCCCCTAGACTGATGCATCATCATCAACATCATCCTTATCACCTGTATCATCATAAGGAATTAAATAATAGTATATTTTTGAAATAAAAAACAAAATAATCATAAATAATAGTTTCATTCATGTTCTTGTTAAAATTATGTTATAGTAACTCAAATATTTCAAGTAATAAGATAACATTAACAGTGTTACTCTATTACCTTCACCATATACTTCTGCAACTGCCTCAGTAATGTTTCCCATCAATCTGGCCCGATGAATCAACATCAGCATCTTTCTTGTCAACTGCACCATGAGTAATTGAATATTACTAATTTTTGTTAAAAACAAAAACTGCTTAAAGTTATGTTTGACTGATGTTTCATTTAGTTATATGTTACAAATAGTGTTACTCTATTACCTTCAACACGTGCCTTTTCATATCCTCACTTGTTGGATTATCATTACCCTTGACACAATCAACATTATCATCTTCCTTGTCATCTACAACACAAGTAATTGAAAATTACTGAATATTTTTTTAAAAAAAAACTGCATAAATAATAGTTTTTTTAATGTTTAAGTTATAGTTATATTACTATAAAACAAGTTATGTTACTCTATTTCTTAGAGTACTAGTATTGCTATAACAATGTTACTCTATTACATTTATCAGGTAGCTCTTTATCTCCCCTACTCGTAGGGTTGTCGTCACCCTGACTAGATGCATCATCGTTAGCATCTTCCTGTTCATCTACATCACAAGTACCTAAATGTTACAAATTATTAATAAAAAATAAAAGATGCATAAATAATAGTTTCCTTCATGTGTTCAGTTATAGCTATGTTACTGTAACACAACTATTGTTACTTTGAATCTTAGAGTAATAGTATTACTATAACAATGTTATTATATTACCTTCACTAGATTCATCTTCCTCACTTGTGGGGTTGTCATCACCCTTACCAGATGCTTCTTCATTGGAATCTTGCTTGTCATCTACATCACAAGTAACTGAATATTACTAATTATTAAAAAAAAAAGCTCCATAAATAATAGTTTCCTTCCTGTTTCAGTTATAGCTATGCTACTGTAACACAGTTTCTGTAATTCATTTTCTATTAAAGTAATAGTGTTATTCTATTACCTTCACCAGATTGCTATGCATCTCCCTCACTTGTGAGTTTGTCATCACCTTGGTCGGATGCATCTCATTAGCAACTTCCTTGTCATCTACATCACATGCGTCATGGGGAACAACGATTAATTATAAAAACATTTAAATTTTAAAAAGAGTTCATTTTGAAAAATGTTTTAAACTCTTTGAACTTTAAAATTAAATGTTTCAAATTCTAACTTCTCTCTATATATATGCCCATTTTCACTAAATATCTTCTCATAACATATTCACTTCTACAAAACAAAAACAGTTAAAAAGTCAGGAAAAAACAAAAGACATTTCTCTTACTTCCAAAGGTTTGTCCGACTCGAAATACTTTAGTATTATTAGTGTTTCTTTGACATCCTACTCAAAATACTTATACTTTAATACGTTACTACCTTGACATAATATTTACTGCAGTTTATGTTTACTTGAATAAAAAAACTGAATGTTTCATATTATTAGTTTTTCTTTGATATCCCACTCGAAATACTTCTGCTTTAATACAGTACTACCTTGACGTAATATTTACTGCAGTGTTTATGTTTGTTTACTTGAATAATAAAACCGAATGTTTCATATTGTCACTGCCTTGACTTAATATTTACTCGAAATATCCTGCTTTGATATAATACTATAACACTTTTACGGTAAAAATACTAAAGTTTATGTTTCTATATTGGTTATTTGTTACTGTAACATTGCTACTGTTTATGGGTTTCTGTTAAGATTTTTTTTTGATTTTGTTGTGCAGAAAGAAGAGGTGAAAATAATGGAACAGATCAATAAAAACTTGAAGAAACCAAGAAGGAGCTTAAAGGAACTATAAGTCATAGAGATGCGTTGTTTTAGGATGTTATGTCATATCATACAAAGATAGAAGCACTTGAAAAACGTACACAATTGCTTGAACAAGATTTGAAGAATCTTGAAGCGCATGTCAAATTTCAAATGGCAGAAAAAAATTGTATTACGACACAACTAGAGCCAAATAAGGATAAAAAATACATTGAAGCTGATTTGGACAGGCAGTTTCTCATTGCTGTTATAGCACTAAGGGAGTCATTTGCCAAAGTCCACCCTTCGCATTAGATAAATTGGCCTCCAGTTGTGGCCGCTATTAAAGAGATGAAAGGTTACAGAAAAAATCTTAAAGAGGAACTGCTAGAGGGTGAAAGTAGCGTGAATAAACGACCAAGAAGAGCATGAAGAATTTGATATTCTTAATTGTCCTACGTCATGTTGTTAATGTTACAGTATTTTTTTAAATTAACTATTGATTGTTTTTAGGAGTATTTAGTTTTTTTTTAATCCTTGTTGATTTGAAAGGTTGTTTAACATATCGTTTTTAATGAATAACCTTTTATTAATTTAACTAATTTGCGTAATTTTTTTAAGATATCATTCGTCACCAAACATATAGTGTAACTTTGTTGCACTAAAACATGGATGTGATTAAAAGAGGGGAAATACGCACCTAAAACATATAGTGTAACTTTGTTGCTCTAAAACATGGATGTAATTAAAAGAGGGGAATGACGTGTAAAACAGGGCGGAAAAGAGGTTTAGGGTTGGATTAGGCACCACCGCTTCGCAGAGTCGCCTAATCCTACCCTAAACCCTTTTCCTTACACAAAGGTCGTTTGTAGTGTAAAGAAAAACTAATACTAACCCCTAGGAAAGGGAAGGGTGTTACCCTATCGTGGGCGGGACTAAAATAAGGGAATGACGTGTAAAACGGGACAGAAAAGGGTTTAGAGTTGGATTGGGCACCACCTCTTCACGGAGTCACCTAATCGAACCCTTAACCCTTTTCCTTACACAAAGGTTGTTCGTAGTGCAAAAAACCAAGACTAAACCTTAAGGAGGGATAGGTGATATCCTATCATGGACGGGATTTAAAGTAGGGAAGGACGCACCTATAACGGGACGGAAAAGGGTTTAGGGTTGGATTAAACATATACTGTAATATTGTTGCTTTAAAACATGGATGAGATTAAAAATGGGAAAAATAGGTTTTTAAAACAAAACTAAGGGTGTAAAATATAGAGTTGTAATAGTAACACTGTTACTATAACCATATATAAGAAATTTTAATTAAAAAGTTCTTAGTGTTACTAATTATTTGAACTTCGATTTAAAAACCGATGTTACTATATAGAATAAATCATTTAGCTTAAACAATGATCAGCCTATTTAAAATCAATCACGCTAGCTGAAATATTTTGTATCCATCTCAATTAATTGAATGAAAGCTCATTGTCACGGCAACACATTATCCAACTACTTCACCGTATGACATGTAACTGTTACATCATTACATTATGAAACCTTAACTGAATTCTGCCCAAACCTTGCACACATGACTGTTAGCAGACTTAGCCATATCTGAATCCTCTATGGCATTCCTATTAGAAACAAGCCTGAAAATGAAATAGTAAGTTGCAGTTGTATATGATAACAATGTTACTTTATGAAACGATTGGAGTCAGGCCTAAACTTGAAATAGTAAACTTATGTTTCATTGATGCTTCAGTTAAAGTTATGATATAGTAACACTAAAGTTGTAACACTGACACTTAAATTAATAATATTACAATATTAGTGTTACTCTATTATCTTCATCAGATGCTTCTTCATCTTCATTACTTGTGTTG
This sequence comes from Silene coronaria, assembly GCA_028566215.1. Taxonomy (NCBI): domain Eukaryota; kingdom Viridiplantae; phylum Streptophyta; class Magnoliopsida; order Caryophyllales; family Caryophyllaceae; genus Silene; species Silene coronaria. The sequence goes on from JAOWBH010164007.1 coordinate 4,897, forward strand.
TCATTATCCATGTCACTCTCTTCATCAACTCTTCATCATCCTCTATATTAGCCTCCTCTTCATCCTCATATTCTTCAATGTCCACTTGATAGCCCTCTTTTTCATCATTGTCCTTATTAAAACCGCCATCATCATCCCCCTCATCTTCACTGCCATCGTTATCCCCCTCATCATCACTGCCATCATCATCCACCGCATCATCATTGCCATTATCATCCCCCTGATCATCATTGCCGTCATCAACCCCTCATCATTTTTGCCATCGTCATCCCCATCATCATCACTGCCATCATCCTCCTCCTCCTCATTGTCTCTCTTCTTATCATCCTCGTCTTTGTCGTCGCCATCTTCATCCCCATTCTCCTCACCATCACCCTGCTCATTATCTTCAATTTCATCCTCAACTGTGAAATCATCCATATGATGATGTTCCTTGTTTAAATTCTTTAAAAATTCAGAAACAATGTGTTCTGAGTTTGAATCATCAGTTGCCTTTTCAATGTTCTCTGTTGGACATAGTTTTATTTTTTTGCTGACTTTTGAGCTTTTAAATGATGGGAAGTCATTTGCCCTCCTCTTCAATGATTCATCATTTCCCAGCACATCATCTGTATAACTACGATAAACGGGCTTTAATGGGGATTTTCCTGTCTATTTTGATTTGAGCACTTCCAATCGGTGCACAATTGTCTGCTGAATTAGGTCTGATTCCCTCATCATCAGCAACATCAGATGTGTATTCTAAGTAAATAAACAACAATAAAAAAAATAGTTATAATATTGAACTGTTGTAACAATAACACATGATTAAATTAGGAAAAGCACTCACATCAATAGCTTTTTCCTTCAACTCGGCATTTGTTTCATTGCCAAGAAGTTTCTCCATCAATATGTACTCCCTCCCCTGGTCATCCTCATCCTGATCAACTTCTGCACATCGTATTTCCACAGCGAAATGTTAATAATTTAACAATGTTACAGTGACAAGGTTACAGTATCAATGTTACGGTATCAATTTTACTATAACAGTATACTGTTGACAGACATTGAAAAAAAGAAGAAGAGTTGTTTACTTTCAAAAGGCACACCTAAGTGTTAACAGATATGGTAGTCTGTTTCTGTTACCTCACCTTTCCCAAGATAACCAAGCCTTCCCTCTTCCTTGACTCTTTTTGAAAGCTTACTATCTGAACAATGTTTTATCAGAGGTAACTCAGAAGGTTCGATCTCCCCAATGAATTCAAGAGAATGTATGCAATAATGAGCTCCACAATACATACACACACACACACAGACACTTGATAGTCCCCTTCTTCAAACCTTTATACCTTCAACTAACTTTTCAAAGACATACTTGAACCAATTATATTCTTTTATTTTCTTCACGTCATCCACCGCCTTCAACAACTTGAAATCAACAGAATATTCTGGAGTCAGTGCTAAAAATATAGATAGTGCATAGAGAACAAACACTTGCTTGAACTCGTCACCACACGCACCCTTGTTATTCGTAAACCAATATATCAATATTTTCAGGTTTATGTTCTAATTTACCATGATGTTGAACTTCTTTCTCTATTTCTGTTTTAATAGAGTATCCTCCGTCTGTGATGCACGACCAGTAAGCTCCATATGCATAACCTCCATCGGTAAAAAAAAATGTCATACACATCGAACTGTGACATGACAAACTTCTTTGTATCAGAAACTTTGACCTTCCAACTGTTATGATCAAAAGCCTCAATAAGCAGGCCAGTTAGACCTGACGGCACTACTGTTATATTCATATGTAGTAGTCCCCCAAAACCAATGTCTCTAACAGCCCTCTTTTGTTGATCAGAAAGCTTGTTCATAACGTGGGCTAATGACTGAGTCCTGCATGCATCTATTTGTGTAAATATCAGGCCTGTGATAAACAAGTCAATAGTAGCACCATAGCTTAAAGACAGTGACAATTTTTTGTAACAAAACAGCAGTAAGAGTAATAACGTAACATCGATACTTAAAAAAAATTAATAACTACAAAAATAGTCATTTTTTTAGGCGAGAGCTTCATATTTTTTTGAGATTCTTTGTCATCATATTGACGTTTCTTCTCATTCTTCACAACCACCATTGGTTTTCTCGAAACAAAAAAATGCTAGAGAGAGAGAGACGATTTTTCTGTTCTGAGTAACCATGGCTCGATCAAAAAAATTGCAGAAACCTACAACAAGAAATCAAAAAAATACTACTAATATTAATAAAAGAAAAAAATTAAAATAATTCAGGCAGATGAAGAACAATCGGGTTTTGGTTCTGATCATGCGGCTGAAGAGGAAGTGGTTGATCACACTAATGGGGCGAGTACAAGTTCTGGTGTTACGGGATTGAATTTGGCGAGTATCACGGAGGATGAGGATACGGAAAGGCAATCGGTTGGCAGGAGGGATTCTAATACTAGTAAGAGCCCTACTTCATCACCTATGTTGCAATTAAATGATGAGGATGTTGATGGTGAAATTAAGTATTGGTCAACTGCCATTTATGGTTTTGTTCTTGGTGCTAACCTTCCATGGGAGGTGCTTACTGGTTTTCTAAAGAGGATATGGGTTAACCAAAATGTAGATAAGATTTCTTTTCTACCTAATGGTATTTTTGTTGTGCGGTTTGAGACTATGGAATGTAGGGATCTGTTTCTGGAGAAGGGGCGCTATATGTTTGACAATAAACCACTAATTGTTAAACCGTGGGATCCAAATGTGAGATTCTCAAAGGAAGGGGTAAAATATGTTCTTACATGGGTGCGTTTACCTAGTCTTTATCTAAAATTCTGAGGTGAGGGCTATCTAAGGAAATTGGGATCTCTTGTTGGTAAGTTCACTCTTTTGGATGGAGCCACTATAGAGAAGACTCGCTTGGGTTATGCTTGATTGTTGTTGGAGGTTGAGATTGACTAGGATTTTCCTAAGGAGATTAGGTTCCTAGACGAGAAAGGTCAAGAGGTTAAAGTTCTGGTGGAGTATGAGTGGAGGCCTGTGTTATGTAAACAATGTAAGGGGTATGGTCATACTACTAAGATGTGTAGGAAGAAGGAGGGCTTGCAACCTCGAAGGATATGGCGCCCAGTTCAGAAACTTAAACCCAATGTACAAGTGCCTAAACCATAGGTGCTGCTTCCTCAGACCCCTGCTGTGATGCAACCTTTGAGTAAGGATACTCTTGTACTGGTTGGGGGTGTCAGAAGAACTGTTGAGTTCACTCCTGCAAGGGTCATTTCCAGAACGATGCAAACCTTTGGGAGGGAGCACTCTTTGGGTCTACTAAACAGGAGTAGATCTTTTATTGATGCTTTGAATATATCAATCCAGACTGCTACTAAGAAAGGGGGTACATGAAGGGGGTTACCACTTGTATCTGATCATGGTTAACCTAAGATTCTGGAATGTTAGGGGTCTGAATAGCCCAACCAAGCAGAAGGATGTGAAATGGTTTTTGCATCAACAAGCGATTGGGTTATTTGGAGTCCTTGAGACTAAGGTGAAGCCTCATTTTCTAAAGCTAGTTTATGATAGTATTTGTAATGGGTGGTCTGTTACTACTAATAGTGCTTACCATAAAGGAGGTAGAGTGTGGATAATCAGGAATACTAATGTGTTTCAGGTTTACAATGTTAGTTACAACTCTCAATTTATTCACCTTTATGTGGGTGACATAGGAACTAATACAAATTTCTTCATTTCTATGGTTTATGCGTTTAATAGAGTGGAGGAGAGAATTCCTTTATGGGATAGTCTAATTGATATCTCTAATAATATGAGTGATGCTTGGTTAGTGTGTCGGGATTTTAACAATGTCCTAAATCCTAATGAGAGACTGGGAGGGCCTGTAACTGTGGCTGAGACTAGACAATTTCAGGAGTGTGTGGATAAGTGTGGGCTAATGAAGATGCGTAGTAGTGGATCCTTTTTTACTTCGAACAACAAACATGAGAGCAAGACAAGAACTTATAGTAGGTTGGATAGATGTTTGATTAATGATGACTGGTTAAACCTGTTCCCTGATGCTAATGCAAATTTCTTGCCTGAGGGCATGTTTGATCATACTCCTTGTGTGATTGAAACTAGTATTGCTGGGGAAAGAAGGAGAACTCCCTTCAGGTATTTTAACATGTGGAGTAAAGCTCCTGAGTTTAAGGAGATTGTCCATAATTGTTGGAACATAGAGGTTCATGGTGTTAAGATGTTCAAAATTGTAAGTAAACTAAAGTTACTTAAGAAAGACTTAAAGGGGCTGAATAAAGTTTTGTTCTCTAACATTGAAAAAAGTGTGAATGTGTCTGCTACATTACTTCTTAATCTTCAGAGGAAGCTTGTTTTGGATCCCAATAATACTACTTTAATGGATAAGGAGAGGGATGCTGCACAATCTCTTCAATTGCTTGTTGTTGCCAAGAATATTTACCTTAACCAGAAAGCTAAAGTGGGTTGGGAGATGGAAGGAGATGATAATACCAGTTATTTCCATTGTAGAATTAAGAGTAGGAATGCTCAAAATAAGGTCCTCCAAATTCATGATATGCATAACTAACTCAAAACAAAAAGTGAGGACATCCAGAACGCTTTTGTGGAGTACTATCAGCATTTGCTAGGGAGGAGTGGTGCTACTACTGATGTACACATGCCTACTGTAAAGTATGGACCTGTGTTGGATGATGAACTGTGTGACAAGTTTTTAGTCAGGGCCTCTGTTGCTAAAATTAAAGCCATTATTTGGAGTATCCCTCACAACAAGGCTCTTGGCCATGATGGATACTCAAGTAAGTTTTTCAAAGACGCTTGGGGGATAGTGGGAGAGGGTGTGATTGAGACTATTTTGGATTTCTTCCACTCTGGCAAACTATTGAAGCAATTGAATGCCACCACTCTCACTCTTATTCCTAAATGGGTTGTTTCTAGGACTACCATGGATTTTCGTCCCATTGCTTGCTGCAATGTCTTGTACAAATACATTTCTAAAATTTTATGTGCTAGAATAATAGAGGTTTTACCTTATATTGTCAGCTCTAGCCAGGGAGCTTACATTAAAGGTAGGCAGATGTCGAGCATGTCCTTATCTGTCAGGATTTGATTAGACTATATGGTAGAAAGAGTGTATCTCCTAGGTGTATGATTAAAATTGATCTAAAGAAGGCCTATGATTTAGTGGAGTGGTGCTTCCTGGAGCAAATGCTGATTGCTCTTAGCTTTCCTGAGACTATGAGAGGTTGGATCATGACTTGTGTCATTATCCCTTCTTTCACTATAAATTTGAATGGGAAAATGGTTAGGTTCTTTCATGGCGTGAGAAGGTTAAAATAAGGGGATCCTTTGTCCTCCTTGCTCTTTACTTTGTGCATGAAGTACCCGAGTAGAGTGCTCAAGGTGGCTATTGTAAAGTGCAAGTTCAGATACCATCCCCTATGCAACAAGCTTAAAATGACATATCTTATCTTTGCGGATGACCTCCTTCTTTTCTGCAGAGGTGGTCTTGAGTCTATTTCTCTGCTTTTCAAAGCTTTCCATACTTTCTCTGAAGCTAGTGGTCTCCATATGAACCCTTCCAAGTCCAGTATTTACTTCAATGGAGTGTGGAATGATGTAATTACTGATGTTTTGAAACTATCTAATTACTCACAGGGGCAATTGCCTTTTAAATATCTTGGTATACCTTTTTGCTCTAAAAGATTGGGGAAAATGGATTGTCAAGTTCTTGTGGAAAGGATTATGAGTAGGGTTAAGAGCTTTGGGGTTAGGAAACTCTCCTATGCTGGGAGACTTGTGGTTGTTAAACCTGTGTTGCTATCCTTGCACCAATATTGGGCATCCATTTTTGTGCTTCCTACCAGTGTCATGCATAGTATAGCGGCTATTTGCAGGAATTACTTATGGAGTGGTAAAGAGAATTGTGTTAAACCCCGCTAGTGGCTTGGGAACATGTTTGTAAGAGTAAAGAAGTTGGTGGTCTGGGAATAAAAAGATGTGCTGACTGGAATGAGGCCTTGATAGGGAAGTATGTCTGGTGGTTGGCCACTAAAGCTGATCACCTGTGGATCCAAATCCAATGGATGAGCCATATCTATATGAAAGGTAGAAGTTGGAGGGAGTATCAACCAAGTGTGAATACTAGTTGGGGTTGGAGGAAGATCTTA
>JAOWBH010164018.1:780-11065 GCA_028566215.1 Silene coronaria
GAGATGAGGAGATGTGCCCAAGATATTGAACCATGTTATGACTAGGAAGATGTTATTTTTCTCCTAACAGGAAGGGAACACATACAAATGAGGTTATAAACTAAAGGTGGAGAATATACCGACATACCTAGGTCATGTTGGTCGCAGTCTCGTGTTGTTTTCTCGGTAACTCCATAAACAGCAGTCCATGTAAGTAACATAGAAGATATTTGTGCAGCAAGTTGGAGGCCGAACGGTAAGAGTGAACTTCCCGGAAGTCCCAAGGGGAGGTGAGCGGAATATGATGGGGGCCAAATTCCGAATTAGCAACCAGAGCTTTGTAGACACTCCTCATAAGATCTACGTTGGTAATCTTGGATGGAGTGTTACAACACAAGGCCTCAGGGATGCATTTGCAGACCAAGCGGGTTTTGTGAGTGCCAAGGTGGTTTATGAAAGAGAAACAGGAAGATCTCGAGGTTTTGGCTTTATCTCGTTTTCATCAGCCGATGCTGCACAATCCGCCTTGAGTACCATGAATGGAATGGTAAGTCCAGTTTGAAATTGACCTAGGGATGGTTATTGTTCCCAAACCTTAATCTGCCGGACCCAATACTCTTGGGGCAGATCTAGATCTGGGTATGGATATGACCGAATATTAGTTAATTGCTATCCATCTATGTACGCTATGTTGATTCATGCTAACTTTGTATTGATGCCGCATTAGGAGCTAGAAGGGCGACCCTTACGATTGAATATTGCAGCTGAGAGAAGTTGCAACTCAGGGGCTGATGCTGAACAGAATCAAGTACTTTCTGCTATTAACTTGTGAAACGAAATGCTTGAGCGACTCGTACATCTTAACTTGCTTGAATGGAGTTCATGAAAAGACGATGCAGTCTTCAGCCATTTCCTTTTTGTGTGGGCAACTGGAGAGTTCTTGTTTCTGAGCTGCATATATTTGCAAGTCTATTGTGTGTAATTTTTAATTTTTTACTGCCCTTGTGTAAAATTCACTTCCAGGATAGAGTTCCATTATAGTGATTTCTACATGATACAGAATCAATATTCTGATTGAGTAGCTTCAAAAATCTGTGTTAGAGTAAGCTCACAACAGTCGCACTGTTAACTGAATATTTTTTCTTTTATGTGTAAAGGGAATCACAATCAGTTAGTTTTGATGGAGATATTTTAAACGCATGTCATGAGTACCACTGACGGAAGTGAGATGAGGCAAAAATGACCCCGTCCTCTAGTTTCCAGATAAATTTAAACAACATGCTTCATCAACTTACAAAGCTCGTGGTTTAAGGAGCAACGTTCATGGAATATGGTTCATTTGTAAATTGGAGTACTGATTAGAAGTGCCAGTAGATTACAATGTAAAACCATATATTGCAATGTCAATTGCACAAACTGTGCCAACTTTTCACTAGTCAGTGACAGGCTTCCTATAATAACAAAGCACTCAGTAATAACCTTGCTTTTTAGGAGTTAACAAATCTTGTATGAGAAACGGAAGACAAAATTACAACACTAACAGCGCGGAAATCTAACAAAATATCTTTTGGAGCCAGAAGTGGATAAGTGATCGGATTTATCAGCAAGCAATTTGAAGCATCTGAGAAATTATAACGGGAGACCAATTTGCTATATCTCTTTACCAGCAAGAAGACCATCGGCAACAGAGTCCAAATCATGAGAAAAAAAAACCCTGCATCATACAGCAAATCACCCTGGAGCTTAGAACTTAGAAATTAGAACTATTGGTCTGTGAACGATACACAAGGGCAGCAAATTATGTACACAAGATTTCAGTACCCTATTCTTCACCTTTTACACTTGATTCAAGATTCAGTAAGGCATTAACATCAGGAGCCCTCGGCCATGCTCCTCCGCCAGTAGGGCTGAGCAAGTTTAGGTCCAGGCCGGACCATTTGGTCTGGACCAAATTCTTTTAGGTCCGGTCCTCGGTCCTTTTTCTGAATTTCGGTTTTCAGTTCGGTCCGCTCCAAGACCTGTTACTTTTGCTCCGGACCGAATGGTATATGGTCTTTACACTTATTTATCGGAGCTTTGTATATGAATCGATATTTTATGCTAAAAAGTCATTATAAACTCAATAATAGCGATTATTTAAATCAAACAAATAGTTCAAATAAATATTATATTTGATCCGACGAATTTGAAATTCAATAATCATATACTCCCTCTGATTCTTTAGAAATGCCTCATTTGCTTTTTGCACAAGGATGAAGGTTGTGGGTGGGTGGGTGAGTGGTGGATCTCACCAATAAAGTTGGGTGAATTTTGTTAACAAAAACATGCTTAAGAAGGAAATGGGACAATTCTAGTGAATAAGCAGAAAAAAGGAATATGGGCAGTTCCAAAGAATTGGATAAATAGTGACAACCGTAATTTTCGGTCAAAGACCAGACCGGTCCGAAAAAATTCGGGTTTAGTTTGGTCCACAACGGAAACTTTTAGATTAGGTCTTCAGTCCACTAAATTTATTTTTTCGGTCTTCGGTAGTCCGGTCCGGTCCAGTGTTGGACTGTGGCCGATTGGGGGGCTGGGGATGGGGAAGGGAAAGGACGGAAGGGATGGTGACTGGATAGAGAAAGGGCGTGATACGAATCCTGATAATTAAATATTTCGGTATATAGGGATCGAACACGGGTTAGCTGAGTTCGGATTATATGGAGTAGTTTAGATAAATAAAAACTGATCATTGTATCATAATTAGTTATTTTATGAGTTGTTAGATTAAGTTTAGGATTATTTTATTATTTTTATTAGGTTAGTAGTCTTGTCCGTTAAGAAAACGATATCTATTTAAGTAGGATATTGTATGTTATTCTTATGCATGGAAAGGTTAATAAAAAAGAACCCAGAAAACGATCAAGGTTTGATCAAAATTCAGATTTGATATGGTACTTCAAATCTTCGCTTCAAGTTATAGGTCTTCAACTTAAGCCCCACTGTTCGAGATATAGATCTATTTCGAGCAAATATCCCCATAAAATCAAGCTCGTCCCTCGATATCACGAATCACGAGTTCAATCCTCACTACTATCATTGTTCATTTATTTAAATCGCTTCTGCATTCGTATAGGGCGGTTCCTCAAATCTTTCCTATTTTAAAAGGATTTTCATTTGTCATCACGAGGAAAAATAGGTCTCTCTTTCAACCCAACTCCAACCCATATTTCCCTCTTAATATCCAAATAAGGAAAGTACATTCCTCCCCCTCCCTCAAAATCCATCCGTCCGTCCAAACAAGGTGTAAGTCTTGTGTAGGACCGTCTCGCTGACTCGCTATGATATTAAACAAAAAAATAATTTTCTTGTTTTCCTGCAATAACGACAATACAACTCCACTGCCTCAACGGATCTCGCAAACTATGATGCTCGGACTCTGCATTCCACCATGCCATACCCGTGTCGACCTGACCCGATCCAGAGCAGACACCGGATATGGGTCGGAATCCTGGTTGGTGTAAACAGGCTTGGCAGTTTACATGGTACAAGGACTGGAAGCAGTTGAAAAGAAAAATATGGGAGCTTGGAAGCCATTGATGAAGGTGAAGGGGAAGGAGAGTTTTCGTAGTAGAGCTGTGAGTTTATTTTTGGGGCATAAGGAGAGATTATTTCCTCTTCCTTGCTTTTCCTCTTGCAATACTCATTGTGTAATACCGTCCTACAATCTGAGACGGTCCTTTTATATATAAAAACATTCATCTATTGGATAGTAATGATTTAAGGGTAACCATAAAAATGGCCGTCTCACATTCTAAGACTATCTTATTCTCTAGTGTTAAATTTCTTGTTCCTACTATTTATTTAAAGTGTAACGTGCTTAATAATTTTACGAAGGAACAAAGTCGGTCAATTTGGGGAAAAGAATCCCCCCTCCCCAGTAGTCCAAATTTAGATCTTGGATCCTTCAAAAACATGTTTCCCCGAGTCCCTGATTTTGAATTTCAAGAATCCGACACTGGGATCCTGTACCCGAGTATGAGCAATCGAGCATGATAGTCTGCAAATGGCTAGGTAATAGGTCGGATGTAAGGAGTCTTACCCTTCTATTAGCGAAACAGAGAGGTTGTTTTGACTCTAAAAGAAAAATCATGTCTATAGTTAATGCATAGACAGTAAAAAGTAACTTAATGTAGAGCATACATCATCAAATTTCAAGCTTTTGCACTTTTCTAACCCATCATATAACAACTTTATTATGGCTGGGTGCATGAAGTACATTGTACTAGAGGAGTATTAAGAACCCAAAAATTAGCTGAATGAGCATGACAAGATCTTAGCTTTAATTTTTATGATGCGCTCAACTTGTGCTAGTACAATATTGTCACCAAAGATTTGTCACATTCAGCTAATTTTGGATACCGGAAAGAGTGTTCAAGAAATTACCTGCAGGTATTGTGGTAAACAGCAGTACACAGCTGGTCTAGATCTGCAATACCCTTGCATCCACCAACAACCTCAAGAACTTGCCTACACAAAGTAGACATGTAAACATTCACGGACTGGTAGATCAATCATTAAGAACACAAACACTGCAATAAGAAAAAATGTATATCGTTGTTTCAAAGAAATATTATATTTAAGTGGCGATACTACCAGTAAACCACTAAGATTGAAGATCATCATGGAATGCAACACTTTTTAAGGATTTTGTTGGGAAAATATAGGTGTTGGCACTTCGTCGGAATGCCATTGGCAAATAGTAACTTGGATGATGATAAAATTACACAATAATCCTCCACTTTCTTTTCAGTATTGGAACACACAATTACCTCAGGTTTCACGAAATAAAACTATCACTTCCCTCTCATTCTAGGCAAAGAGAACAGGAGAATACGAAGGAGTTTTTGTGTTTTATTTGCAAATCCATAATCTGAAAATTTCCCTTCATTCTTCTTTTGCAATGTCTTGCAAGCATCCTTATATAGGATCTCAAAGATTATCAATAAAAGGCTTGAGATTACTGTTGGAAAAGATAAGTCGGTTATTCATGAAAAGGAATTAAATAACCGGTAGCTAACTCGCGCAAAAAGTAAACGCGTAGTAGGCGCCTCTTTTGTCAAGACCGAGATGAATTTCACAAAGTGGCCAAAATTTTGGTCTCCCTTGTGCCCCTATGGACAGGGGCCGAGGACCAAAGTGCCATAAACTCTCCCGGTACATTAGTCAACTTTTTACGCAGGTGAATTCCTTACTTCCCATATGTTCAAAACTCGTAAACTCAATAATCGCTTATGCGAGTGTGAACTTCATACTCCTGTATAGCACCTTAAGTTCACCTTGACTTTGGTTAATCTCAACTACACTCAAATGAAACGATGATTCACGTAAATCACCAACATCAAATGGAATTAGAAACTTGGGGGAGAGTTGGGGTTGGAATGGAGTTAGAATCCATCAAGTATCAAACTTCATTCCAAAATACTCCATCAAGTAAACTCAGTTATCGCTTATGTGAGCGTGTACTCCACACTCATGTACCCAAATTATAGTGCCCCAAGTTCACCTCGACTTCAGTTGAATCTCGACTGCACTCAAATGAATAAGTGACTCACTTAGAGCACCAACATTTGTGCGGACCACACAAGAAGCAAGCCTTGAAATGTCAAACAACACATTTTATTGACAAAATTAGGCCGAGAACTATGACAGAGAAAACCCGGATAGACGATAGACAAAACTTGTTCAAATAAAGTAAGACAAGTAAAATTTTAATTCCAAATGAAAAGATTACGAAAAACCGACAGAGAAGAAAGTTTGACAGGAAACTATACAAATTCCTGCCTCACATAGCCAACTGCCTGAAAATACCAGGATCTATGGCTATCGCCACTGACCCTTGTTGGGGCTGGATGGCCAACGACGATATAATTCTACACTTCTCTAACATGCATGTTATCGGACAATTGGAAAAGAGAAAAAACACGCCTACTCTTCAGGCTTCAAATGGCTTTGAAACTGGAAAAACAAATCAGCCACCAATAAATTCTCAAATGTATGTAGATTTTATGATTCTACGACAAAGCAAATTGTAAACATTTCTACATCCACCAACTTATTTTGGAAGGCTCGGCAGAGTCGTATGCCAGGAATCACGAGGTTGTATCATTGTAAGAAAGAGACGTGTTTGAACTCATGCCATAACTATATGAAACAAGCAAAGGATTTAGCATAGACCAAGTCCTAGTCAATCAACTACAGACAACACTGCCGCCAAAAGAGGACGCTATGCACAGGACCGTGATACAAAAGCTTAATTGCCACATTGAATTACAATTTCAGTAATAGATGAAAGTCATGAAACTGACCTGACTTGGCAAGGTTCGTTTCTCCCTTTGACAAGGCACTGTGGATCATATTTCTCTTTCTTTTTAGACGGCAATGTTGACTTGACCATTTTAATACCTGCATGGGTGTTCTTAATCTCACAGTATGGTGAATCCGTTTCAATCATCATTCTGTCAACAGGAATTTCCTTCACCACCTCAAGATTCTCAGCTGTCTTAAGAGAGCAACCATTAACACCTGTTTGTCACAATGGTTGAAAGGAATCAAACAACTGAAATAATAAGCTACGAGTTCCCAACTTCCAGGTAAAAAACAATTAGTCAATTCACACATGGTCATCCATTAGCAATTCGTATTTCAGTGTATTATTAAAAATCATCAACTTACACGATCACCAACTGCATTTCTTAAGATTTCTTAAGGATCTGTGACAATGACCCCATGAAGAAATGAGTTTAAATAAGCATTTAATCTTTTAATGTCACATTACAGAATTAGGCATATCACAAAACTGTGATGGAATGGACACTGCACTAACCTAAATACAAATTACTGAATGATAGTAGTTTATCGCGATCTTCTGCACTTCCAGTAAAAGAATGCGCGACTCCTGCAACAAAACTGCAAAATGAGGAAGCAGCACCAATGTCAGTTTCCTTGATTAGGAAAATCAAAAGGTTGCCATCGTCTGCTGAAATTTAAATTGTAACATAAGTAAGACAAGAAATCTATTGAAGTTTAGCTGAACAGAAAGTTTAGAAAATGTTCAAATCCGAGGTAAGATATGCGAGTAAAGCCACGAACAGAATCAATGTTAATCACAAGTTGGACCTGCTTTTGTTGCGATCTAGAATCTCACAGAAATCTGCTGCTGCTTCACGCATGTGAAGGAACATCGGTAGCTTCATGGCATGCGCTAATACAAATTGCTTCTCAAAATACCTATGTCCATAAACATGAATTATCAGCACAGTTCATGTGAAGTAGACAATTAGCACTCAGAAGTCAAAAGAACAGAAAATAATCAATCTAGAATGATCACAGTACAACAACATACTTCTTTTGGATATCAGCTGGGCAAAACTGAAGCCGGTCATAGTCTAAACCACATTCACCTATTGCCACGACCTTCCTTGAATAATAATTCAAAAAATCAAACCCTACGTAATTTAATTGAAGACGCCAATCTGAAGATGCATAGTGAAAAGCTTTCAAAAGTATCGAAGATACAAAACACTTTATCGCATTTAGGGCCTTAGTTGAGCTTCTAACAATGCCCAATATATTTCCTCATCAAGAGAATCATTTCACGTAAAAAAGCTAGCCATGTTGTATCTGTTCCACATTCATTTACCGGAAAGAAGTGGAACATGCAATTTCATACAAAGAAATCACACCTTTCCTTTCTCAACCCCTAGCTTAGCTAATGATAGAAGTGCCTGAAAATGCCCTTCTGGATCTCCACTTTCTTCAAATTCCTTCATAAACCAAAGCAATATATAGAAATGGAATGAATAAAAATATCCTTAACTAGAAAATCCCACTCTTTTCCCTTTTCCCTCCCTTGATAACCACCAATGAGCAAGCCATAAAGTACATTGATTAAGTCATACCGAGCATCGAGTGGGATGCACGCCAACAGTACAAAATAGGCGCCCTGCGAACACAAAACTATGGATTACAAAATGAAACCGGCAAGAATACAAGTTAGAACGAATGACAAAACCAGAATAAGACAATGAAACCATCAGTTTCTGCAATTGCAAGAGCTTCCCTCGACTCTTCAAGTGATCCACCAGTCACCTAAACCAAATTAACAACAGCAGCAACATTACCCAGTGCTTCAATGGCTCCCGTAAGTTGCAAAGTAAGGGGGGTCGGATGTTTCCAGTCTTACCCTTGTGTTAACAACACAGAGAGACTGTTTCCGAATGACCCAAGACGAAAATTGTGTCAAAACTACATCGAATGACAGGTACATTTTGCTTTATTCCAAAATTAAAAAAGATGCATGATTGAATTAGACAGAAAAGAGGAAGAAAAAAAAAAGGGGGGGGGGATGATGTGAGTAAATTACAATGATTCTATCAACACCAGCAGTCCATGCCCTGCTTAAAACAGCTTGAATATCAGGAACATGACATTGTTTGCCATGGTAGATACCCTTGAACATGCCATCTGTGAAATTAACAGCAATGTCTGCAACAAGGAAAAGGATATAAGTTGAGATGACTATTAAAAAGGAACAAGTACTCCGTCATTTCGATTACTTGCCTATCATCCGTGGCGCACTCATTCCCATCGACTCTCTGATCAATCAATTATCAATTAGTAAACCAAGGTCATCTAGGCATCAAAGCCTCTCCTATACCAACAAGTAGATGACTTAAAAAGCCTCTCTGGCAACGACGTCAAAATTTGATTAGCTCTAAAGTCGCTATCTAAAACCGTCAAATTAACTATTTATGACCTCACTAATAGCCTACTAATTACTCAAAAGTAAAGCGGAAAACAAGGGTCAAACCAAAGGAAGGGGGTTTGTTATCGATTCTCAATTGTATAATTAAAATTGTTGCAAATAAATAAAATCACAGTATGAAAAATGGGGGTTGGTTTAATGAATGAAAATAGCAAATAAAGAGAGAAATTCAAACAACAGTGAACAACAAATAAGCAAATAAAGATGAAATTATCAAATTGAGAAGAGACTTAACTCAACTCCCGCTGAACCTCTTTAGTCGATCCTTGACACAATCAATCCCCAATTAATTATTACTATCTTATTGTGAAGATTACTCTCCTAAACCTCCTTAATAATGGTTAATGACAAGAAAATCACACTTAATCACCAACCCAACTTGCTAACCTACCAAGTAGAAATCAAATACATTGGTTTAATTAACAAGAAGATAAAAGCATGAGAGGTTCAATAAGGGTGATTAAACACAATGAAAACACGATTAATGGTTAATCACAAGTTAATCTCTTTCTTGCACAACAAGCTAGGAAGAAATCACATTCACTAGATGAAATACAAGGTGTTACTCATATGAAATTGCAAGGAAATCACTCTTAACAATCCCAACAAGAAGGAAATAAAGGAAAATGAGATGATTAAGCAATCAAGGAAATCACACTTAATAAACTCAATCAACCTAATTATCCAAAATCTAACAATAAACATAAAGAGATTACCAAAGATTAAAGTGTCTTACAACCAAAGATTACACCTTTTATGGATTGGATTAAGATTGGAGATTAGTTCTCCACAATAGATCTCAAAACCTAAATTAGATGAAAATTATCCCAAATACACTTGATTAACATAAAAGAGGCAAAGATGGATGAAAGCCTAATGTATTCATACTTATATAGCAACAAGATTAGGGGAAATTAGTGGGCTAAAATAGGGTACAAAGTCCAAAGCAAAAACTAATAGTCCGCCTAGGGCGCACAGTGCGCCTGGAACAGAGCATTAGGGCGCACTGTGCGCCTCCACTGCTGGTTTTTCGTCTTCATTTCTTCTTTCTTTTGTGCTCTTGGATGACTTTCTTTTCCATTGCTTGGGGCCTTCCTCTTGGTCTTCGTTGGGGCTTGTTTACACTTCAAAATACCTCTCAAAGCACCACTAAACCCTCTTGATAGCTTCCGCACTTGGTTTTGACACGAAATGGTAGAAACCATGTCAAACCGCTTCCAAATGGGTTTTTATTGTACATATACCGAACTAAATAGATAGTATAAGTATGAGCTTGTCAAGTGGCCATAATCAATGATTAAGTTTGTTAATTCGTTCTATAAGACGAGTGGTACAGAATTGAATTTGACTAAGCATGTGTTAGTGGAACAGCCTAACCAAAGCAAGAGTTCGTTAGGACCCGATCTATGGTTGACAATAAGGCCGAGAGGTGGTTGTCTTTAAGCCTAAACAATTATCGTTATTATCAATTTCCTAGTTTGACATGAGTATTTACGTATT
>JAOWBH010164029.1:0-11064 GCA_028566215.1 Silene coronaria
GTATAAAGTTTTTAAAATTACGTATTTCCGCTGCGTATTCGAATGCTTCCTTTGATGCATTTTGCGAGGGTGTCACAAAGACGGACAGGAACTCGGTCGAGTATCAATTATACTCGTCTGAGTGCCCTTGTTACTCGGCCGAGTTGATTGGGAGGGGAAACATGGGAGTTCTGCCTGCTTTGTACTCGACCGAGCAGCCGAGGGACTCGGCCGAGTGAGTCATGTACTCGACCGAGTGAATGTTGGGTGGACTTTAAAAAGTTCCTGTAAGGTTCTCACTTGGCCGAGTAAGGAGGGTACTCGACCGAGTGAGTCATGTGCTCGGCCGAGTAACCCTTGATACCCGACCGAGTGGTTCCAAATAGGGGTCAAAACGACGATTGACTTCTACTAGGGGCTATTATAACCCTTCCTTTGGCTTATGAATCCAAGATGCCGACCACTAGGAGAGGAAATTCAAGTTCTGAGCCCAACCACAACGCCGAGGAAGAGATTGAGAGACTCCGAGCTCAGAACGAGGCTCTTACGAAAGCACTCCGGGGTAGGAATGATAATGCCAAATCCTTAATCCATGCCACGAATAGATTCCGACCCAACCATTATGATGGGAAGGGAGTACCAAGCAAGTTTCATGATTGGATCCGCGAGATGGAAAACATCTTTGATGTCATTGAGTGTCCGGAGAACCAAAAGGCGAAGCAAGCCGCGTTTTACCTTTCCGGTCCAGTGAGAGGGTGGTAGAGCCATGAGAATGAGGCTATGAGATATTTCTACAGGGGGAATGGGCATGCGGTCATTCCTTGGGTCAACTTCAAGGCCGAGATAAGAGATGAGTTTATTCCGGAGCATGTAAGAAGTCGACTCCGTGCCGAGTTTGACAATTTCGTGATGAGTGAGAACACGACGGTCCAAGAGTACTACATGAGATTTATGGAGCTTTACACCTATGTGGAGGAGCTCAACCTAAGTCAAGCCCACTTGGCTTTGAAGTTTGAAAAGGGGTTGTCCCACAAAGTGTTGGGGCAAATGACCGCGAGGGCACTCACCGAATTGAAGGATGTTTATGTCCGAGCCGGCAATGCCGAGAGGCTCAAGGAAGTGACCAAGGAGGCTAAGGAAAGGGTAGTGGAGAAGAGAAAGACGGAGAGTGAAGGAGGGGGAGCTCCTAGCAAGAGGCTAAGTTTCAACCAATACCGGTCTTACTCGGGAGGGGCTCAGTCTAGTGGAGGAGGGAGATTCCCTAGGGGTGGTGGAAGGGCGATGAGTGAGGGAGGAAATATCAAGTGTTTAAATTGTGGTGGCATGGGCCATAAGAGAGCGGAGTGTACAAGTCAAGGAGGAGAAACCAACAAGCATTTCAACGAAGGGGGATCCATCCAAACCCCAACCCAAAGCTACACTAATTCCCGCAACACCAGGACATGGAGGAACCAAGGAGGGAAAGGCCAAGGGAACCATATGAGGGGAGCTCCCCATCATGATACGGCGATGAGTGGGCAAGCGTCGGAGGCTAGGCCAACAACCTCAGCAAGCACGGTACAAGTGGCACCAAGGGCTAGTGGCAAGTTGTATGCTATGGGCAAGCAAGCGGCCGAAGAGGAACCTCACGTGGTCTCGGGTACTTTTCGTATTAATTTGCCTTACCCCTCAGATAGAAAGCAGCCTGATCAACTTGCATTGCCACAGGACAAGCTATCAACTCAAATATATTATCAAACTCCTTACACCACTCCCCTAACAGCGATGCCTCACCGGTGCCCTCATACGTAGACGGATTATATTTGGACACAACAGATCCAACCTTACCTAGGGTCATCTCATCCCTCCTACTAGCTAAAGCTTCAGTCAACCTTTCATTTTGGGTAATCAACCTCTGAATTTCCTCAGCAGACATCTCAGGTGGATTGGATTTCTTTGGAGGCATCTTTCACTTCCTAAATAAAATGTAAAAGAACATAAGTTTCTGCCTAAGTTATTGGTCAAATGGTCTAATATAGCCCAGCCAACCACCGTGACCAAAATCGTGGCCACCCACTCCATTACTTATCAATAAATCTTGCGTAATCATGCCAATTACAGTCGATATAAACACGGTTTTGGGGTAGTATATACCACATATCGCTAGACATGAAATTTCTAATTCATATTGCACACAATCATGCATATACTTAAATATCAGATCATTTATACTATACATATCTTCATTCATATTTCAATGTAATCAAATAAATGTCTCATAATAAACAACGCATAAGCATCCAAATATTTATCCATCAACACCAACAATTTCCATATCACACGGCCCAAGGCCAAATTTCATCATCTCTTGTCTCAATCAACTAACGATAGTAAGATTAAAAATTCATATGAAATTAAGCAAACTTTGACCCTTAATAAATAACATTCGACTTTAACTACCCCATTTCCTTTTAAATCTCTCTTAAGGTGACAAGTTTAAAACTGAGGGGGCTAGGGGTTCGGAATGAGGGGCCCTACTCACCCAAGCCTATGGGACCCCTAAGAGTTTCTCCCCGTGTTCTTTTTATTAGACTCACCTATATTCATTATTATTCATTGGTTAAGCCTGAGGATCGTTCGCTCTAATACCACTTTGTAACACCCCTATTTATCAAGGAGCCTTTAGCAAGACATTCCCGAATAAATAGGACTGTTACCATCTCGGTTTCCCGAAGTAGTGAATAACAAAGTAAAATAAACAATAGTACTTAGTAAAACCTAAATATTAAATGGTCTCATTACATTATACAAATCGAAATACTGAATAAGTAACTTAATATTACAATTTCCTCGCTGCGAAATTACTAAATAAATCAGACTAAAATAAACAATAAGATCTAGACGTCTAGGCCGATCCATGATTAAGCTCGCATCCCAAGCTTCTAAGACTGCTATCTCAAATACCTGTCAGTCAATTTACTCCCCAATAATTGGTTTATCACAAGTGTTTATAGAATACACGGTCAACCAGACGGTTGAGTAGAGATTATCTATACAACAACATAACAAATATTAATCATAATCAAAACATCAATAATCAATCCAACTCAGTCACAATATTCAAACCCTTAACATTCATCCGTCCATTCACATTATACTCTAACCATATCCACTCCACCCGTCTTAACGCTTCCTCAGCTCCGAATGTGCACATCTCCCTAGTAGTGAGCCTATTAGAGAAGAGACTCTGAGGGGAAGCCAGTGATCAACTGACGCCGCAAGGACTAGCGGTTGCCCAGACCGGTCCTTTCAAATAATAACTAAGGACTAGCGGTATATCGATCCCTTCAACAAACACAAGAACTAACAAGGTCCCTTCAAATAGTAATACATTAGGACTAGCAACTTGGTCCCTTCATTCAATCACAATACTCAATATAATGCCAACATCACAACATCTTATAAAACCGTCACAACATTAAAACAGTCGCATAATAATTATAACATAAGTTGAGTAGGTAATCCGTACCTTTAAGCAATTCCAATAATAGATCACACGATGCAATGCAATCAATAGACTTCTCAACCAAAACCGCCACCTATACAATTCATATATTCACATAATTATAAACTAACAAATTTAGTTACATAATAACATAATATAATGACATAATATAATTTAATAATTATATTTTTTCTCAATTACATAATTTTCATTAATTATTAATTATAATTAAAACAGTCTTATCAACTAATAACTACAACTAATATTTATTATAATTAACCTTTATAATTAATCGTTATTATTACGATGCGATTTAATACAAAACTCGACTTATTACAAAAATAACCGGTCTCAATGCTTAATTAAACACACCCAAGCACATCGTCTCAAACCATGCACTACCTCTACCATCAACACCCTTCCTCCAAAACCCAACCTCACACGGCTGACCACCCCAATCAGCTGCCCCCAAGGTCACCACCGCACCTGATGCCAAGTACCACAACGGTCAGCCACGTAAAACACTCAGCAACCGTGTCTCAAACCATATTCCAACTGCCCCCTTCACACGCATAACCCATCTACCATCAGTCTCAAAACTACCTGACAACCACCAATCAGCCACCAATCGATGACGATAACCACCACGCCAGGACCCCTGACAACCACACACCGACCCTACCACAAAACCCAACATGACTGAGTCACGAAACCACCCAGAACCGAAGGCCTAGTCACCCTGTTCTAAAACGCAACCCGATTTTCCCTTCCCTCTGAAAACCGTCACAAACACCAGTAATTATCCACCACAACCACGGCCTATTATGGTCTACTCACCTTACCCAACAACCCTAACCCAGATTCGAACCAAACCCGACTCATAAAGTGGGTCGAAAGACGCGGGTACAAGACAGTAGCAAAACGCATAAAAATCAGCCCTAAAGTCGAGTCAACGACGGTCAAGACACCTGGTCAGCCACGTCGACGGTCTGAGGGTGCGTCAAGGTGGTCATAGTCACGTCCAAGTCCGGTCAATGGTGGTCTAAGACTCATAACATTAATTATATTAAAGATAAATAGTTGAGACGGTGTTTGAATCTACCTATTTTGACTTAAGACGAAATTACTATAGCTCAGATCTGTTTCTTTTCTCTTAAATCTCCCTCTCTCTATTTATGTGATTTATTGAAATAGCTAAAGTGTATTATAATTGACCTTTTCTTTGTATTTATATTAGTTGAGACCGACTTAGAAAACAATTAGAAAAGTCCCCTCTATTATTATATTATTATCATACTATTATTATTATTATATTATTATTATTATTATTATTATTATTATTATTATTAATTATTATTATGTTATTATCCTAATACCGTCACTAGAAATATCTTCCCATCTCATATTATTTTATTATTTCCATTTTCGTCTCATGACTTAATTCCGTAAAATAATAATATATTAATTAATAATATAATTTTATTAAATACCTTTTCACATAATTACCGCCTGACAAACTTTTGACCAAGTCTCAAAAGCATGGAGTATTACAAACAAACTCGAAAATACATAGTTCCACCATAAAGTAAGTCTTTCCGTATAATAGTCTTCATAATGGGCCACGTCATTATGGCGAAGTGTAGTCCAATAGGCAGAACCGGAGGCGTAGCGCATTTGTCATCCATGATTAAACGCACAAAATGGTTACCTGTAAAAAGAATCCATAGAACACCGTATGGACCAAGAACATCAGGAGAACCTCGTAATGGTAGGTACGTATTAGAACCAGACCATACGTATGTACCATCTTCTAAATATGACATAGTCACCATACAGATGTCCAGTTGAACAATGTAGCAAAATCAAATAAATCCAAACCAACCATCCAATTGGGATTTTGACATGGTGTATGTTTAGCCCATTTGATCCTTCTACAAGCCTTGTTACGTTCACCATAGTAAACTAAAGCATAAATTACGTCCTTCACCTCCCCCAAAAGTAGGTTTCACATCTCGAGATAGTTCCTTTAATTTCCTGTTTTTGCATGATGCTTTACACGAAAACCACAAAGACCATCTCCTCTAGGGTCAAAAAACCTAGCAAACTGTCTTTGACCGGAACTAGCACAGACTCTTCAAATATGAAATTTAGGCCCTTCACCTAAATTGAGAAACAATTTACATTCTTAATTCACCTAAATTGATAAACATTTATATATAATGTATAAACATTTTAAATTTATATACAATTAACAATAATTATAAAAAATTAACAGTAATTATAAACAACTAACAGTAATTATAAGCAATGACATACCTCCATCGTAACTTGTTGTCGTACTCGGGTGATGGTACACGTCGTTAGACGTACACAATTTAATATTTATAAAACCATTACTATCCGACTAAAGTATGTAAATTTAAGCAATATAGGGTAATAAGGTGTCAATCCCACAGAGAGGTGTGTGTTATAATTTACTAGTTTACACAAAATAATGAGCATGTACTTACAATTATTGAATTCATTATACACAATTACATAGTATACAAGTAATGTTTGGGGGGTTTATAAGTTTCTCAAATAAGGAATAATAAAATAAAAACAAGTAGAAAATAAAAGTGAAGACAAGCATCCAAGTAAGCACATAGTAGAAATATTCGACCCATCAGCCGATTCATTTTGATTAATTCTTTTTATTCATCTCGTCAGGTTAATGTTAAGAATTTTAGTAGCGAAATTCCCCTTGTATGACCTCTTGTAATATAATCACAAAACTCAACTTAGACTAGGCCAAAAATTGTTTTAAGACAACTTAATCTAAAAAACTTGTTTTCAATTTACTAGAAGAATTTGGGATTAGGACTAGCTAATCTCGTAGTAACACAGAACTAGCCCTTACTTATCTACCTCTATGCATATTAGAACACAAGAATTTTAGATAAGTAGCATTAAAACCGATTTACCATCGCCTATTATGAAACATAGATGTCAAAATGAACGAGACCAAGTTATACTCCAACCGAAATTATTAACGTGTCGCAAGCTCTAATTCCAATTAGTCGCTACACTTTGGTACAAAATCTAGACTAGGCCAAATATGTACTAGCTGCAATCACACCTCAATTCATTAATTGATAGCAACAATAAACTAAGAGTGATTTAACAAAACGAATTCGGAATGAATCAAATCTCAATAACAATCGGACCAAATATTTCCAATCAAGTTTATCATTGAAGAGATAAAATTACAAGTAAAAATAAAGGGTAACGAGTAGAGAAAAACTTATAATTATATCCTGAAAATGCAGCCCCAACTCGGTTTTGACGCCTTGTTTGTTAGTCGAATTTCCGCCTTCTCGTGGTGTAGTAAGCTACCAATTCGATCTTGTTCTTTTACAACCCGAAATCCTTTACTTGTACCAATAATCTCACTCTCAACTCCCTTATATTTTCAGATTTTGCTTGCTTGCCCCAAATGTGAGACCAAAGGGGGTTTATATAGAAATTGAAGAGAAATCTGTAGAAACTCCTTTTTAGCAATAAGAATTATTATTCTTAATTGATGATTAATACCGTCTTCAATCGGATTCACAAGTGCAGCCGTTACTGTACAATCAATTAATGATGCGTTTTGGCTTGTTCTGATGCTCCGTGCGTTACGGTTCATCCGTCTTCTCCCACTGATAGATATTATGTGTTTATTGTGGGTTTGGCTCTTTGAATATGTTTACTGATGATGGTAGGCTTTGACAGTCCTTTTATTTTATTTTGTATATATCTTCTTTTCTACTGGTGTAGTGGTGTTCGTATAATGAGATGGACAAAGAGATAATTGGCTTGTTATTTCGTTTGGGCCCCAAAATAACTTGTACTAGGCTGATTATGAAATGTTTAATGATAAGATCTCTTGGATGTGATATTCCACCTTTAAACCACCTTAATTTGCTTCTGCTCAAAGAAAGAAACTTGTAGGCCTCGATCTTAGCTTTTCGTAGCCACTTGCATCGACTATTTCGGACCCCAGATGAGAGAGATACGGGCCAATTACGAACAGGCTGTCCAAAATGATTTTATATCGAGGATCGTACAATTTGGGTTTCCGAGCTTAAATTAAATGGACAATCACCTGGTAAATTAAAACAGAAGTAAATCAATATATTTAGATTAAAAATAATATCCAAGTGATTAAAACCCAAATCTACTAAAATTATGTAATCTAGCTCAAATAATACGAAAGACGACTCCAAGTGTATAAAAATGACTAGTAAAAATATATATAATTGTGCGCTTATCAAATTCTCCCACACTTATATTATTGCCGCCCTCGACAATGACTAACCACGAGCTAAGGGTAGAAAATGATTAATTAACCTCTATGTATTTAGGATTAACTAAACAAGGTACGTACGACGACAAACTAAAATATTTGAGAAAACTTTTATGTAAGCAAGTTATTATGAATATTAGTTAATGAAAACATTTTTATGTTAGATTAGGAAGCAACGCATACGGTTAACTTTTTCTCCACTACAAACTATACAATTGACTAATTAAACAACATAACTCGTTTAAAATGCTTTCAACTGAAATTATTATCACTCCTCATTTTCACAACTCAGTCTACCCATCTTAATACTCATAAAAATCGACTCATAGATGGCGGCTTTCAGTAAAAAATTAAGGTCTTGGAGAAAGGGGCTACTTTCGGTACTTTTAAGTATTACCACCTAAGTACTTGGATCGTTCACCCGTTTACCTCAATTGTACTCGATACCTCATTATTATTCTTTCTTTTTCTATAATTTTTTTTTCCATTTTTATTTTTTTTTATTTTTTTTTCCCTTTTTTTATTTTTTTCTTCTGTTTTTTTCTTTTTCTTTTTCATTCTTTTTTTTTTTTTGCCGTCAAGTGACCCTTGTGGCGAGCTTTCAACCAATGACTCCCGCCCATCCGGACAAGGCAATAGGCATTCTCCCAATCCCATTAGGACTAGGTTCCCCTCAGATTTACTAACTCGAGTCACCGGACGCTTGAGGTCAAGTATCTCGTTGATGGTCCATTAAAAGAGCTGCCACGAAAGTATTGTTAAGTACAAGACTTGCTTACACCTCCACACAACTAGAGTCAATTATCATGTAATCAAAATAGATAAATCAAGTGCTATTATTTAGAATATGTTTACAATTTCAATGTAAAAGAGACTTGAAACTTGTCATGTTAAGAAATTAATCAACTCAAGTTTAAATAGGGAGGAAAAACCCACGTATACCTGACTTCAAACCATTTTTTTTTTAAAAAGTCACTGTGAGAAATCAGTTTTGAAATTTTTTTAATTGATAAATAGTTAGATTAGAGCTTGTCATCGACTCACCTATTTTAGTTAATCCACTTTACACCGATCATGGTTAATCATCATTTTTTATACAGTTTTGGCAAAATATTGGCAGCATTTCTGCTAAAAATGACCAAACCAATAGACTTCTTACAACCTATACGATAAGTAATCATAGACCATAGCCAAACCCAAACTGAGAGCATAAAACACATGTAAAACACAATTTCCAGCATATCACAACAGAGATAGTATAATTTTGACCATAATCCAAAAATTTCTAGCTGAAAACCCTCAGCATCCTTCCCACACTTACAATCAACATCGTCCTCAATGTGTAAAAGAGACATCGATATTTAGAATACAACACGTATAAAATAAATAGGAGGGAAAGAACACTTAGCGGATTCTAAAGTCAGGCATAGAGAGCAAATCTGACAGCCTGCTTCTAGTATTACTGTGGCTAATGGATTACCATTTGCATCTAGGCAGCAGAGCAGATCCCCTTTTATTGCATCAACAACTAATAGCAGCACTCCTGCAAAATACAAGCACTCTACGATCGAAATATTAGCAGTAAGTTTTATTTAACATTGTTTTTTTTTGTACGGCCGACACTATTTACATCCCCCTACAAAGGCCCGAAACTCGCTAAGTAACTAAGAAAGCATATAAATGTAAACAAACAAGAAAGCAATATAAGCTTGGGTTGCCTCCCAAGAAGCGCCTTATTTAATGTTGTAGCTTAACGTAATGTAAAAGCTTTGTCACGGCTCTTCCAAAATTATATCCTCAATAAGCATTACCTGTGGTAGCTCATAAAAAAGCTTAAGGTGCTGTCCATTCACTTTAAAAACTTTGTTAGTATCAAGAGACTTAATCTCAACAGCACCATGAGGAAAAACATTGAACACAACAAAAGGACCAAGCCATCTACTTTGCAACTTACAAGGAAATAACTTTAATCGCGAGTTAAATAATAAAACTTTCTGTCCAACAGTAAATGTTTTACTAGCAATCATCTTATCATGAAAAGCCTTGGTCTTTTGCTTATAGATTTTAGCATTTTCATACGCTTCTAGCCTATACTCCTCTAATTCTTGGAGCTGTAATTTCCTCTCCTTTCCAGCCTCGAGCGCATTTCTTAACAGCCCACCAAGATTTGTGTTCAAGTTCTACAGGTAGGTGGCATGCTTTTCCATAAACTAGCCTAAATGGGTACATGTTTAAGGGAGTTTTATACGATGTACGATAAGCCCATAAAGCATATCCTAGCCTAGAACTCCAATCTTTTCTGTTGGGATTCACCATCTTTTCCAAAACAGATTTTATCTCACGGTTGGACAATTCAGCTTGTCCATTGGATTGAGGGTGATATGCAGTACCTTTCCTATGAACAACATGATACTTACTCAATAAAGACCCAAGAGTTTTGTTACAAAAGTGGGTACCATGGTCACTAATTAAAGCCTTTGGAACACCAAACCGATTAAAAATGTGACTCTTAACAAACTCAACCACAGTTTCAGCATCATCTCTCTTGGTTGCTTTCGCCTCAACCCACTTAGACACGTAATCGTCTTCAAGCAAAATGTAAAGACATCCATTTGAATAAGAGAAGGGACCCATAAAATTGATACCCCACACATCAAACACTTCAAATATCATAATTCTAGTTTGAGGCATTTCCCCTCTCTTAGTCAAATTACCTGTCTTTTGACATTTTTCACATGATTTACAAAACGTATAAGCATCTCTGTATAATGTAGGCCAGTAAAAACCACATTCAAGGACTTTATGTGTTTTCCTTTGAACCCCGAAATGGCCACCTGACTCCAAACTATGACAAAACTCTAAAATAGAGGCATACTCATGTTCAACAACACATTGACGAACAACCTGGTCAGTATAACATTTCCATAAATATGGGTCATCCCATATAAAATGTTTAGCATCAGATTTGATTTTCTCTCTTTTAGCCTTAGAAAAAGTAGACGAAAAGGAAGTAGTGACTAAATAGTTCACGATATCAGCATACCAAGGATTTGTTTCAATGTATAAAGAATAAAGTCGCTCATCAGGAAAGAAATCAATCATGCTCGGCCAATCTTCTCTAGGGGCAATTCTACTTAAATGGTCAGCTACATGATTTTCTACCCATTTTTTAATCTCTAATTTCTAAGTCAAATTCTTGAAGTAAATGCATCCAACGCAACAATCTTGGCTTAGATTCTTTCTTTTTCAGAAGATTTTTTAATGCAGAGTGATC
>JAOWBH010164050.1:0-11061 GCA_028566215.1 Silene coronaria
CCCGTTCCGTGTACACAACATGCGGTCCAATCATCATTGGGTGATTGGCGGGAGGTGCAGATACGAGGTATCTACAAAAAGAGAAACAAAAGCATAAGATGAATTATCATAAAAATCATCCATGTTAAGTACAAAGTAACCATTTTTAAAATACCATGGCCAAACACATGACCATGATACAAAATATTCAAACTATTGTCTTTAAAATTGAAAACAAATCCTAATTTCAATAAACTAATGACTAAAACTAAGCAACCTCTCACCCCAGGTGCGTAGAGGGCATCATGTAAAAGCAAAGTATTGCCTCTATGAAGCTTTATTTGATAGGTGCCAGTTCCAAGGAAATCTTCCTCACTACCGTTCCCAAGCACGATGGGTTGTGAACACACCGAAAAACGATGATAGCCCATAAATCCATCACGATCACGAACTATGTGCTTGCTCGCCCTCGTATCTACAATCCAATTTGGAATAGAATTAGCAACTAATGCTTGGGAACATACAAGCAAATCATGATCATTAGAGAATAAAAGTACCTTCCTTGGCTCGGTACACAATCGAGCAAAGTGACCTTTCTTCTCACAATTATAACACTTCATGCACGCTAAATTGACCTTTTTAGGTTCTTTAGCCTTTTGTTTCTTTTGGATTCCACCTTGTGGTCCTTGAGGCTTTGTAGGGTGTCTGCCTTTCTTGCCCCTCTTACCCTTGTTGTTCTTAATCTTATTATGAACAACAAGTGCAACGGCAGGAGTAGAGGGTTTGAGCGCCTTTCGACACTACACCTCAATCTCCACATGTTTAGCAAGTTCAGTGAATGTCTTGATATTTTCACTGTTTGACATGAGGAGCTTAAAATTCTTCCACTCCTCAGTTTCGGAGAGAAGAGAGTGAAGAACATTCTACTTGCTCCTCATCGAGCACGTCTCGCCCAACAACTATCAGATCATGTATCATGACACTCATGACACATAAGTGTTCAGTCACATTGTGTTTAGGATCAATCAAATAATCCATCCACTTCAGGTTCAAAGCACGGAGCCTCATCGCCGAAGTTTGACCAAACGTGATCTTAAACTTATCCCACATGTCCTTAGCAGTAGGACACATTTCAATCTCACCAATTAAATCATTATGCATGCAGAACAACATAGTAAAGCATGCAGAACGATCCTTTTTGAACCATTCATCATAAGTTTTCAAGTTTTTATTATACTTAGCCATATCCTTAGGTTTCTCAGGTTCTTGACCAGTAGTTGTCAAAGTTTCAAGTACTTTGCGTTCATTAAGAAGATACTGAATCTTCCTATGCTAGATGTTATAGACTCATAGTTCATGCCATCTAGCTTTTCAGTAGTGGACAAATCACCAATCATATTTTTAGCCATCTACAGGTATATATTAACATAATGGACATTAGGCACGCTTGGAAAAATTAAATTAACCGAACATTTTTATTATTCATATCACATGTTTGAAAATTTTGTCAAACTCATAATCATCACACAATAACATAAATATAAAATTCTAATAAATTAATTTTTCCTCCTAAAAGTATTACGAAACAAATTCGTAAAAAAATAAAATTAAGCTAAACAAATTAGCATTATATATAATGTTACTTAGACATTAATAACGAGGTGTGTAAAAAGTTACGGTCTTGCGCAACAAATGCCACATGCCAATACACACAAAATAAAAAATATACAAAAACATATACCATGCCAATACACACAAAATAAAAAATATACAAAAAACATATAATGTAGTACATACCAGTTTTACGTAATAAAATGAGTCAGTCAAGAAAAAAATACAGTATAGCACTCAGCCGTACTGAACATGTGGGTTTACATAAACTTTTAACCATATCAATTTGTTTTCATAAACCTGTACTGACAAGTGATAGCCCACTTAGTGGAGTAGGTCTCCCTTGTGACGGGTCGGATCGGATGACGGATCATTTATGAGAGAAAATGATAGAGGGGACAAGGGTAGGACCCCCATGTGCTCCTCCCACTTGCCCTTGTTGGGTACTTTGTGAGGGAAAATGGTATCCGTCACAAGGTTGTGACGGATACTTCCGTCACAAATGAGAATTTGCTGAGGAAAATAATAATATTAACATTTTAAACCAAAATACAACACAGCATCATTTTCTAAATCAACACTTCTATCTTCCTCTCTTTCTCTCTCTAAAAACGCCATGGAAACACCTTGGAGATCTGCGCCATTGATCTCCACCTTCCTTTCTATCATCTTCCTCTCTGTTCATGGGGGACAGTCCTTCTACCTCCCCGGCGTCGCTCCTCAGGACTTCGATAAGGTTTTCTTCTTTCACTCTCTAACTCTCTTTAACATACCTGCCTACCAATTAATTCATTCTTCTTATTGTTTTTTGTTTGATTTGATCATAGTTCAATGTATGAATCCGTCAATGTGATTGTTGCGCATATCATGTTTAATACTGCGTGATCTGTTTTAATGTGTTTTCGTTTGGATCAGTTTGTTGTTAATGTGGTTGTTTTTTATGATCATTATGTGTGATGATGTGTTTTCGATGATTAATTTTTGTCGGTGATGGTGCATAGAGTAGTTGGGGTAATTTTTTCTGTGTAATTGGTTGATAGATGTTGCTACATCTGGTGTTGTTTGTGTAGTTGTGCTTTTGAGTGGGTGTTTTCGAGTCGGTGTTGGGTGAGTTTAGCTAAATGCTCATGTGGTTGATCTACTAGTTTTGGGGGATAATCTGAATATATACAATGTAGAATAGTCTGATGATTGTGATGACAAGTGAGGGAGATAGGGATAGAGTAAATGTTGTTTGTATTTGATCTGCCCATATGCAGTGACTTTTGCAGTATGATTTAATGAATCCGTTGCGGGTTATTCGTTAGAGAGTATGAGAATGAGCCCACCTGTGGTGGAATGTTGTGTCGGTGACTGTATTTAAGTGGTAGTGTTGAAGCTGATGAATATTGGTGAGAATGAGTCTTTTGTTTTTCTTAGATCTGAGGATAAAGGGATGTCAGATAAGTGTGGAGTATTTGATTCAGTGGCTGTTATTTGCAGATGCAATTTTTCGTATAATCTCAGACATACTACTTAGATCAGTTAGATGGCCAAGTCATGGTCTGACCATAGAGTTTCTTTGCTTCTTTGTGCGGAAGGAGGCTGACATGTTATGAATTTTTGAGTGAGAAATTGAAAAACAATCAAGGACTTTGCTTTAAGTAACTTTATTGTTATTGAAAGAGCAAGAGTGTAAACTAATAAAGATATCACAAGAGTAGCTTTCTGATTATCTGAACAATTATACAGAGTGGATCTTGTTTATTTACTTGTGTATTATGTAGGATAACACTTGCATGGGAAATAATTGAGTTGAGAGCAGAGACAAAGCTATGATAGACTTTCATGGGTCTTTAATTATAAACAATAATAATGGAGGTTTACAGTACTAGTATATGACCTTTTGCCAATACGGACATCACTTGCTTACTACGCTTTCACACACTTTCGTGGGTGTTTAATATGTATGTTTGTGCGCGCAGGGAGATTCATTGATGGTAAAGGTGAACAAGCTGACCTCAATAAAGACGCAGCTTCCATACTCATACTATTCACTTCCTTATTGTCGCCCAGATACTATAGTTGACAGTGCAGAGAATCTTGGTGAGGTCCTCCGTGGTGATCGCATTGAAAATTCTGCATATGTGGTCAGTTTATTGATTTCAACTTTTTTGTATCTTTTCCTGTTTAGTAATGCTCAATGATTTTTATTTATTTATTAATAATATTGACCGTGTGAATTGACAGTTCAAAATGCGGGAACCTCAAATGTGTAATATCATTTGCCGGAAAACCCTCGATGCTAAGTCAGCCAAGGAATTTAAAGAGAAAATTGATGATGAATACCGGGTCAATATGTACGGCCTCTCCTGCTTTGTATTTAGACGAATTCATATTTGTTTATTTGAGTTTTTTTTTTCTCATGTTGTGACTTTTCTTCATTCGTCTATGATAGGATCCTTGATAACCTTCCTCTGGTTATGCCAATAAGGCGGGGAGAGCTGGACGCAACCCCTGTCTATCAGCTTGGCTATTATGTCGGTCTTAAAGGACAATATGCAGGAGTGAGTACTTTTTTGAGATGCTAAATTACAGGCATGGGTCTACTTTGTGTCTGGTTGTTCTCAAGTGTCAACTTTGTTTGCAGTCCCAGGAGGAAAGGCATTTTATCCATAACCACCTTGCATTTACAGTGAAGTTTCATAGAGATCAACTAACTGAGACATCAAGGATTGTAGGGTTCGAGGTCAAACCTTTCAGGTAAATTGATCCTTGCCACGATCTTGTTGTTAGCTTCCAATCTTGTATCATGTATTAGTAAATACTTGACTTTCCTCTGTTTCTGGATTGTTTCAGTGTCAAGCATGATTTTGAAGGTGAGTGGAAGGATGAGAAGACACGATTGTCATCTTGCGATCCCCATGCAAGACGTTTGGTCACTAGCTCCAATAACCCACAAGAAGTTCAAGACAAGCAAGAAATTATATTTACTTATGACGTTACATTTGAAGTAATTTTCATGCATCAAACTTCATGGTTTTGCAGTTTTTCTCTAGTCGATTCACTCATAAGGATTCTCTCCCCTTTCTTGTATGCCACAGGAAAGTGAAGTCAAGTGGGCTTCTAGATGGGATGCCTATCTTCTAATGAGTGATGACCAGATACACTGGTTTTCGATAGTTAACTCACTAATGATTGTTCTCTTCCTCTCGGGAATGGTGGCAATGATCATGTTGCGTACTTTGTATCGTGACATCTCGAGGTACAATGAACTTGAAACCCAAGAAGAAGCCCAGGAAGAGACAGGGTGGAAGCTCGTCCATGGCGATGTTTTCCGGCCTCCCACTAACTCAGACTTGCTTTGTGTCTATGCTGGAACTGGTGTTCAGTGCTTTGGCATGATGTTTGTTACCATGATGTTTGCTGTTCTTGGATTCCTCTCACCATCAAACCGTGGTGGACTCATGACAGCCATGCTCTTTCTTTGGGTTTTCATGGGTATATTTGCTGGTTATGCCTCTTCCCGGTTATACAAGCTATTCAAAGGAACCGAATGGAAAAGAATCGCTCTTAGGACTGCTTTCATGTTCCCCGGAACCATTGCTGTTGTATTCTTCATCTTAAATGCTCTCATTTGGGGCGAGAAATCGTCTGGGGCTGTCCCATTCGGAACAATGTTCGCCCTAATTGTCTTGTGGTTCGGTATCTCGGTCCCACTTGTATTCGTCGGAAGTTACATCGGCTTCAGGAAGCAAGCGATTGACGATCCTGTCAAAACCAACAAAATCCCTAGGCAAATCCCCGAGCAAGCTTGGTACATGAACCCTATCTTTTCCATACTCATTGGAGGCATACTCCCTTTCGGGGCTGTCTTCATCGAGCTCTTCTTCATTCTCACCTCCATTTGGTTACACCAATTCTACTACATTTTCGGGTTCCTCTTCATCGTGCTCATGATCCTTATTGTGACCTGTGCCGAGATCACCATCGTGCTCTGCTACTTCCAGCTTTGTAGTGAAGACTATCTATGGTGGTGGAGATCCTACCTTACGTCAGGCTCTTCGGCCCTATACCTGTTCCTATATGCGGCATTTTACTTTTGCACCAAACTCGAAATAACCAAGCCAGTCTCTGGAATGCTCTACTTTGGGTACATGTTGATTGCCTCATATGCATTCTTTGTGCTTACGGGTACTATTGGCTTCTACGCTTGTTTCTGGTTTACAAGGCTCATCTACTCGTCCGTGAAGATTGATTAAGCATGATATCACATCTACCTGGTGAGTAATTTTTCCCGCCCTTGGAAAATAGTCAAGATACGTCTCAGTGTTAGTGAATCATGTGTACGTTATTAGATGGCAGAAGTCAAGAGTCATGCGTGATTCATGACTATCGTATAATCAAAAGAAAACCAACTCCCCAACATAGATTGTTAAGGAATCTGTATTTTCATCTCAACTGAATTTTGTGATGACGGGATCCTGAAACTTCATTCACCTCTCTCTTTTTTTTTTTTTTTTTTTATTGTTCCTCTGTTCGTTTTTAGAAACAAATGTAGTAGTCCCTTTATGTTCGCTTATTTTGATGTTAATATCATAATTGCGTTGTTTCTTCATTTCAACTTTTGCTACTTGCTTGGACTGTAAGATGACAGGTTAAACGCGTTGCATTCTGAATTTTGAAATTTATTCATATGGAGTAATCAATTTAAGTCAAAGACTTGCCCCAAAGCCCCGAATTGCATGAATCTCCGGCTTTAGTTTTTCATGAACAAGGACCAAGGATTCTTCCATTTTACTCAGGAGTATAGTGTAAGTTTTATTTTTTTTTAAAAATCCTGGTTTCTACATGTAGCATTTTTGTATACCCCTATATTATTACAACACTAGTTTGTTGCCCGTGTGTTGCATGGATTCTAAAATAATTGACTAAATATAAAATGTGTGAACTTTTTTAACCTTTATTGGGTAAAGGAGATTATTGGAAAATTTGAATGGTAACATAAATTGATCAACGGTCATTATTATTAGTTTAGCTTGTGATTTTATTAAATAAACTAATTAACATTTGGATGACACAATTTTTTTTTTCTTTAGATAGTCTATTTGCATGGTTTAGTTGGTAAAATAAAACAAAACTAGTATTGCTGCCCGGCTCCGTCCGGGCAACCTTTACTTACCGTTAAAAATTATTTTCCATTAAATAAAATTATTTTAAAGTTGCACAACTCATAAGTTTATCATTAATATATTTTTTTATGACACGTCTTAAAATTACGATGAAATAAATTATGAGACAAATTTACTACTCCCGCTTTTAATATTTTACTGTTATTGATG
The DNA here is from genome assembly GCA_028566215.1 of Silene coronaria. NCBI lineage: Eukaryota > Viridiplantae > Streptophyta > Magnoliopsida > Caryophyllales > Caryophyllaceae > Silene > Silene coronaria. The sequence goes on from JAOWBH010164050.1 coordinate 6,912, forward strand.
TAATAACATTTCATTACTCCCCCGACATTATTGTTACTTTCACTACTCCCCGTAATTATTGTTACTTTCATTAATGTCGCTGCATTAATATTGATAATTTCACTACTTCAGTTGTTGCTTCAATTACATTCACTACTCCCTGCTCCCGCTCCTAATATTGTTATTTGACTATTCAAATGAGTGATTACTATCATAACTATATCCAATGTTACTACAATTCTTTTCTCTACTATAACGGAATTACTTTTACTACTTAGGCATGCAATTTTAAAAGTCCTATATATTTATATAAAAATATTACATATATGCCTTAAAATCAAATCGAAAGAATTATGGAAATTATATATTTTGGAATCTAGCTTGATTTATTTACCTTTTAATAGCTTCCAAAATATAACCAACTTATATTATATTTGTGTATATTAAATAATTAACACCTCTATACATCTAACTTTAATAAAAAATTGCATAGATTTTTAATTTAATATATGATTCTATGATGATACTAATTAATACCATAAGTAGACATATTTATTTTAAGAAAAATCACCATATTAAAATTTCATAAATTTTTAATTTAATATATGATTCTGTGATGATATAATTAATACCATAAGAAGGCATGTTTATTTTAAGGAAATCACTATATTTTGGTGTTCTCTAAATTTATACTTTAACCAAAACTATATAATATTTGCATTAAGTTCCTTGATCGGGTCCATCACACGGTGCTATCGATTTAAAACTATATAGTATAATTAATTTGTATAGATTTCTTTAATTACATTGAAATTAGTGGCAATTGTTGATGTGAATTAGATCTATTTTTTCTTAACTTTTTAAGATCAGAAAGTGACCAAACTTATGGTATATGTAGCTTAGGACCATTAGTTAACGAGTAGTTGTGTTTTCAATTGTTTGTGACCATTTTGTTGAACTTAGTGACCTCTTGTGTACGTTGAATTATATATGTTTTTGTAACTTATTATCAGGATCAGAATGTGACCAAATTTATGCTATATGCAGCTTAGGACAATTTGTTAACGAGTAGTTCTATATTCAATTGTTTGTGACCATTCTGCTTAACTTAGTGGCCTTTTGTTAATGTGAATTAGACCTGTTTTTGTAACTTATCAAGATCCGAATGTGACCAAATTTATGCTATATGTAGCCCAGGACAATTTGTTAAAGAGTAGTTCTATTTTCAAATTTTTTTGACCATTCTGCTTAACTTAGTGGCCATTTGTTAATGTGAATGACCTGTTTTTGTAACTTATCAAGATCCGAATGTGACCAAATTTATGCTATATGTAGCCTAGGATAATTTTTTAAAGAGTAGTTCTATTTTCATCTGTTTGTGATCATTCTGCATAACTTAGTGGCCATTTGTTGATGTGAATTATATCTCTTTTGAAACTTGTAAAGATCAAAATGTGACCTTATATGTAGCTTATGACCATTTGTTAATAAGTTATATTTTTAATTGTTTGTGACCAGTTTGATAAATTTAGTGGCCATTTGTTGATGTGAATTATTTCACCTTTTGTAACTTAGTAAGATCAGAATGTGACCAAATGTATGCTATAAGTAACATAGGAACATTTGTGACCAATATGCTGATCTTTGTGGCCATTTATTAGCTTATTACCATTATGATGAACTTAGTAGGTGTATATTATTTTTAGTTACCATTGTTGAGATATTTGTCGCTGTTGTTTGTAATTTTGTTATATTTTCTAAGTATTTATTTATCTTTTCTATTTGAAGATGTAGATCAAATGTTTTGACCATGTATAGCTATTTAGTAGCCATGTTATATTTTTCGAATGTAGAATGGTCTAATTTTTTATTTTACATTTGAGAGGACTTCTAAAAAGTTTACTGATGCATACAGGTCCCCGAGTGTTATTAAAGCTAATTAAGAAGTTAACGGAAGAGCTGAAGTGAAGTATTGAAGTGATTGGTTTCGACGGGCTGTTGGAGCTTAGAGCTAGCGGAATGTATCATGTAATGATAGATTGGTTGATGGGGCGTTATGACCCATACTCCAGGATGTTCTTGATTTATAAGGAGCGGTACTTTGTTTTGACGAGAGATGATGTGTACGACACATTTATGTTTCTCTGTACAGTGGGAAGGAGGTTTTGCGCATCTCAAGTACGAAAAAAAGATAACCCTGACTTAGAGCTAATTGAGTAATGGTGAGGGAGATTGGGTAAATTACGGGCCAAGAGATTTCTAATGACATTTTGGTCGATGATATGATGGAGCTGCCGGCCTGAAAGAGGCGATGATTTCAAGCAATTGTTTGTGCTATATATTTTGGGTAGTTTTCTTGCACCAACATGCCATAATCATGTTGACCTTAGGCTTATCAAGGTTTTGGAAAATGTTGAAGATATCATTAATCAAGATTGGTGCGTCTATGTCATAGAGAAGCTTAATGAAGTTGTTACTAATTGGAAAGGGAAAAAAACAAAGAATTTAGGTCGATGCATGCTTCTTCTAATCCTTTATTTCTCCCGCCTTAAAATATGAAGTGGTGAGAGAGCACTATCGACCATTCCATTGGTTAAACATTGGACATATGAGGAAATCAAATGAGCTGTGGAGTACGAAAGACTTGGAGCATTGACAAACAACAATGAGTACGGTAAGGATGGTTGGGACAAGAAAATGTACCTTGTTTCCTGACATCTACCTAAGGTAATCTATAGGCTTCCAACTCAGGGCAATGATCCTAAATGTTGACATCAAGAAAAAAAATCATATAGAAATTCGTGAGAAATATGAAGATGTATGTCAGTGTCTCTACCCTTGAAGTTTTTTATACCATTTTGTTTTGACCATGTTTATATCAATGATTGTGACTTACATGTTTGTATTTCTCTCAAACTCCTGTATAGTGATCACTAAGCAAATCAAATGTGATTGTTCTTTTCTTGATGTCATTAGATTTAGGATCATTACCCTCACTTGGAAGCCTATAAATTATCTTAGGTAGACATCGGGAAACATGGTACGTTTTCTTATCCCAACCACCCTTCTGTACTCAATGTTGTCTTTTAATCCTCCAGCCCTTTCTTGCTCCACAAGACATTTGATTTCCTCATATGTCCAATGTTTAACAAATGGAATGTTTGAGAGTGCTCTCTCTCCACTCCATATTTTAAGGCGAGAGAAATAAAGAATTATAATCAACATGCATCCATCTATAACACAAACGCACCAATCTTGATTAATAATATTCTCAACATTTTCCACAACTTTGATAAGATCACTACAATAATTTATCACTTGCGTCACGCTACAATTCGTGGCACAAGTGTCAAATTTTCGTGGTCAAGACAGTTTGCCACTAAAAATCTTATGTGGCCCAAGTGGTTGTGGCTACTAAGTAGCCACGGAAAAAACTAATACGTGGCTAACATCTATTTTTTTGCCACGGAACTCACGTGACCAATAATCGTGGCGAAAAAATTATTCCCGTAGCTAAAACCTCATTAGCCACATGATATAACCGTAGCAATAAAAGAAATATCTCGTGGATAAGCATGGCAATTCCCGTGGCTACATTTTTACTCTTCGGGAAATTGTATATTTCATTCGACAACAAATAATATTCTCGCCAATCACCTTTTTTTCCTTACTAGTTATTGGGCCACGCCCTAACGGGCGCAGTGTTTTATTACGGTAATTATAGCGTGTAACTCTAATTTGGCTGTACCCGTTTCCATTCTATGTTCAATTTTCCAATTTACCACCATTATGTTTCCTACTTTCCTCTAGTTTTGAAGCAATTTGTGTCTACTTATTTTCTTTCTGTGATGTCTGATTGCATTTATAAAGCGGCACTCGTAAATTGATTTTAACATCTAAACATGCGAAAACCATGCAATTCGTAGTTACATAACCCGAGCAAAATTGGAGCAGCATAGATAGTTTGTCATACATTTTAACAAGGCTAATCTTGTGACCGCGCCATGTGGCTATATAGAGCCCTTCGTTCGCAGTCAATGATTCTATGACAGGTTTAATGTTGCGGGCAAAAAAGGACTTGCTGAATACTGCATGTACTTGGCTTGTCAAAAGGCTCCTGTTAGGATTTGCGAGTTTCTTTTAAAAGTCAAAAAGTGAACAGCCCATGTTC
>JAOWBH010164060.1:0-11061 GCA_028566215.1 Silene coronaria
ACTAAGGCTTATAACACTAATACGTACCGGTAAAAAAATTACTATGGCTCATGAACTATATAGCAATTGATTGGTTAATTTTTTTTTCACTAACACTCATTTACATCCTTCAAGCATACATTGATTAATAAAATTTGTTTATGTTCGGGTCGAGCCGGGCTAAAATTTGGGCCTTAAAGTCGGCCCAATTATTTGAATCGGGCCATGGGCTTCGGGCCGTGGGCTTTTGGGGCCTAAAATTGAGGCCCAAGCCCGGGAAAAAATCGGGCTGGGCCGGGTCGGGCTAGCGGGCCTGGGACATTTAATCAGCTCTACTGTTAAATGGGTCATTCGGGTCGGATTTGGTTGGGTCATTTTCGGGTCAATAATTTATCGGGTAATGTTTTGGGGTCGGATACTTCGGATTGAGTCATTTTGGGTAGAGTCGATCTGTTGTTTGGGTCCTTTCGGGTCTTGATTTGCCTTAATTAAATCTTTTGATGTCACTTTCGGGTCGTGTCATTTTTGGGTCTCGGGTCGGGTCAATTTTACCAGGTTTACTTTGTATTACTTGTATGAATTAAACCGCTCAAAACTTTTCGAACATGTATATTAATCTGTTTCAACCAGTTTTTTTTAGGGCCAGGCGGCCAGCACACGTGACTCTTTATCTACAACCCTATTGATCTGTTATTTATGGTTAAAATTTGACTAAGCTAGTTCACCACGAGGAATGAAAGATAAGTCCATGTTAAAAGAAAAAAAAAAAAAAATTTCATATCAATATTTATGGAGAGTCCATGACAGGTTGTCGTATACCCTTTAAAAGGTCTCTTAATAAGTTTATTGAAAGACTATTTGTACAATTTTAAGAAAAAGTGTACTATAATGATAACAAAATAGGTACAAATCATGATTAAAGATAAAATGGGTACATTTTTTATGTAAATAGGTACGAAATTATTATGTCACCATCAACAACAAAAGGGTCACGAAATTCAAATAAAAGGATACGAAATACTGGTCTCTCAATAACTTATTAAAAGACCGTCTATTCTAAGTTTTAGTAAAAAATAAACCTAAGGTTCAATAATCATGCAAGTAAAAAAGTCCGGATCAATTTCACAAGAAGACAAATTCGTATCTTAAATGTTACTCTGTATTAATTAAGTTTGCTAAGTAGCAATTCTAGTTAGCCTGATTAATCATCTAAACTAAAGCAAATAAAATAAGCGAGAATTAAATTAAATTGGGTATAAAGATATAAGAGAGGAGGGATAAGGGTCGTCGGTTCACTATGGAGAATATGGAATAAATTACGGGGCATAAGATTATCTCGTAAACTTATCTAAAGAGCAGTGATATGGTCTTCTCGGATCATTAATCGCCCAATATTGCACTTACTGGGTTCCAGTTACGTATTATGGAATTCTATCAGTAACACCCCCATTTATCTAGGAGTCTTAACTAGGCCTTCCCAAATAAATTGGGTTGTTACTATCTCGGGCAACCGAACTAGCTGAGATAGTACATATCATAAGACAACAACTGAAGTACCTTTATTAAGATAAATAAATGTTTAAGTCTATTACAAAAGATAACTGTCTTTTAAAGTGAAATAATAACCATAAAGTACAAATGATGGCAAGTGTTTATTCTCATACTAAAACTCATAATCAACTATGGTGAATGACATCTAACCCTCCAAGTGGTTCGTCCATCCCCATCATGTATCTAAAAACAACATCAACCAACTTGTAAATCAATCTGCTCCCCCAATATGGCAAGAAAACATCATACGGATCATAGGTGGTTTTAAATAGACAAAAGAAATAAACCACGCCAACAATGTTAAGAGGAAGTAATGCAAATACACAACTTTAAGAGTTATCTAAACTTTATTAAAGAAGAGAGGGTGTTAAGAAGATGCACCAACTTCTTTAATGTGGGTGCTCTAACCCCAACGATGCAAATGTGTTGAAATGTAACGCAAATACACAACTTTAAAAGTTATCTAAACTATATAATAAAGTGAAGTTTAATAGTGTTTGAAGATCCACAATAACTCTAGCAAATTTAAACTCCTTGTATCCATACATTAGCTCGGCCCCTTTTTGTAACCTTATATGTATATAATTTTGTCTTTTCTTGTTTCTAAAGAACCATATTATAGGCAAATAGTGAACTATTCAAATGTTGTAAGGTTTACGGACTATTCAAATACATAATTTAGTATATCAAATTAGATAAAATAGAGAGACAATTTCCAAATTATCCATCAAGGATAACATGTAGCACGTCGTATTGATGTGTCAATTACTACAGCCTTACATTTTCTCCACATAAATTTTAAGACATGTAGTATAAAATAGAGTATTTTAATAAAAAAGAATGTGTCTTAGAGATAATTTGACAAGTTGGTCAAATGATAAAAATTTGGTTGTTCAACTATTGAAATTTTAGGTGGATAAGATACTTGTATACGTGATTTCCATGACTAACATTTATGTACGAGGAACATTGAAATATTCAACTAATATGATTATTGAATTCCCCAAATCTATCCACTTATGAATTACCGCCTGTATATATTTCATTATCCAAATATGTCCTCGAACGTTTTATTGCCTCTTCACCTAGAGTTTAGACGTCAAGAAATAGCATGATGAATTCTAACTTCGGAATAATGAGATATAGATAAGTATTACATATGATACAGTCTTATAACAAGATGATCATAAGATAGACTGCCAATATAATTAGCACGAGATTTATTTGATAACCTAGCTCATAACGTTGTGTTTTTAATAAGAAAAGCAACTCAGTAATTTTAACGACCTATATAATTTCCTTTATTTAATTGGAATAGAATATTTTATTAATTAAATGTGTGGTCGGACCCATAAAGTAATAGCTTGACATAAACATAGGGAGTAACACAAGTATATATATTTTCTTTTTGTCGAAAATTAATTTAAGTTAAATCCAGTTCAAATAGATGAAACTTGATACTCCCTCCATTCAACTCCACTTTACATGTATTCCTTTTCCGTCCATTCAACTTCACTTTACAGGTTTCCTTATTTGGACATAAAAAAGCTCAATCTATCCTAATTAAAACTACTTATTTACAAAAAATGTCACTCATACCCCACACTAATCTACCATAAAAACTCACCCTAACCATCTTATTAACCCAACTAAACATACTAACCCAACCTAACCCCCTAATCATTCCCTCCAAATTTAACAGCCCAATCCAATATACCCCCAATCCGTTTGAAAACCCAATTGCCCACTTCATCTTCCCAACTACCCAATTCAATGCTCCCTCTAGAAGAATCCAAAAAAACCCTACCCATTTATGCAAACTGCATCTCATTTCCTTACTTTTACCTGCTCCCTTTCTCTCTATCTCTTTAACTTTCCGGATTTTTTCTATCAAAAACCTAGATCTCCTCTTAAAACTCTCAAAGCCCCATCTTCATTATTCTCTTTTACTCTCCATTTTTTTGTTTAATGATACATATTGTGTTCATTATTATCTCATGATCTTCATCTTCACTATAGTTTTTCACTCAAACTGTCACGACATCTTCATATTACCCTTTTTTTTGTACATCATCATGGCTCCTCCCCATGCAAACTGTGGGAAGGAGTGTATTCAGTGTGTTCTTCATTGGTATAGACTTGGGTCCTCAGAGGATGAAGAAGGAGATGAATCGCCTGCACCATCATCGCATATTCCAACGTGGGCTTGTGTGTGAAACTTGTTTGCATCAGTGAAATTTAGATCCATAAACTCTTGTACAACTTGTTCGATTACTAAGCACTTCAATGCATGCTTCAGTCTGTGAAACTTGTTTGCATCAGTGAGTTTAGGATGTAGTGGGCTTGTGTGTGGTTTTAATAAACCTTCACAAACCCATGAGTGGACTGTTCCCACTGAAACTCCAGTATTTTCTGCCACTCTAACCATGGTATCTCTTTTACGCCAATCAAGTGTTTTAATTTGCTCTATGTTAGGTAGTAATCTCTTTCTATTCTTGTTACCCACTCTTCCACTATGAACATTTAACAATTCTCCAACGTCTTTTGGCTTATTTGCTAGCTTCCATATGTCGGACACCGTTCTTTCTTTTATGCCAAATCTGATTGATGTTTCCTTCATTGCACCACGACTGAGCTTCCCATGTTGAGACTGTTGGAGCAAGAATATGGCAACGTCCTGCCTACCACTTTCAGAAATGCACTTGCCTGGCATTGTTGATGGAGGATTCTGTATTTTTTTGGATATTTAAGTTGGTTTTTTTTTTTTTTTTACAGCTTTTGTACTGTAATTTTTGTGGCTGAGCTTTGTAAATATTTTTAGTAAGAAGTGTAATTTGGTGTAGCTCAATGTAAAGTGTGTAATTATGTAGGCCTATTTCAGTTTTTTATTGCATCAAGTACAAGTTGATTAGATGTTTTAAGGAGGAAAATCAAATAGCACAAACCCATTTTGGTGGGGTTTTCAAACACTTGTATTTTTTTGTGGGAGTTTTAGTTCACTAATGATGTGATTAACATACTTAGATTTACACCATAATAAAGTAGCTTCCCCTTTCCCTATGTTCTTTTAATCATTTTTTAACATTTTCTTAAAACTTGTGCATAAAGCAAAGTTGCAAAGTAGAGTTGAATGGAGGGAGTATGTGGTAACTTTATGAAAAAATGCATATGAAAGAGTAAATCCGTATATGAAAAAGTAATTCCGTATAATGAGTCTACAACTTACCCTAATCCACCACTATATTAAACAATTCATATTCCACAATGACTATCCAACCCATATTTGATGGATATGCTATTACTTGGCCCGTCTCTAATATGTGACGGACTAATATGTGACGGATATACGTAAGAATTTGTGAGAACGAACCAACCAATATACAGTGTACGTCTGTACTGAATCTAGTGATCTTGAAAGCACCACCAGAGAACATCACCGACAATGGTGGGCACTGAAACACTAGACTTGTAAACTAGTGTAAATTGAACAACAGAAATGGCAATATCATCATCAATATCAAAGGGGATAGTAATAGCAGTACCAGTATTAGTACTACTCCTCTCTTCCATCACAATCTTCCTCTTTTTCCTCCTTTCTTCCCCCTGTTCTTGCCCTTCTTCTTTTACTACTCAACCCTCTAGAAGCTTCCAGAATCAAAGGGTTTCTGCCACGTCGGAGGATATTAACTGGGTTAGGGATCAGATCCGTATTAATGGGTTACATATGCAAGATAATGTCTTACGTAAGGGGATTAATCCTCGTACTCGTGCTCAACAACTTCAAGATCTCTTACAGTATGTTCTTTTTGGATTTGGGTTTCTGTTATTTTGTTGCAAGATTTGATCTTTTTGTTGATTTCGAGCATTGGGTTAACTGTTTTAGTACTTGTCCGTTTCAATCATTTGTTTGCCTTTAGTTAAAACAGCAAATCTCGCTTGTGACCTCTCCCAACCCTTTCTCCCACTTGCCATTACTTTAATCGGTGTGAGAGTTCACAAGCTTGTGATCGTCACAAATGAGAAATTATGTTGTTAAAATACCCCTCACGGAGAATACACAAATTGGTAAACAAATGATTGGGACGTAGGTTAAAGTGTTAAAGTTGTGAATTTGGTTGTGTGATTAGTTGTTTTGATCTTGTGTTACTTGTATATAAATAGATGAAATTGGCGGAAATGTATTAGGAGTGATTGGTTCTTTAGCTTGTCACATTAGTTGGTTTGCTTGCAAGTTTCAATCTTTTCTCCGCGATTCCTAAGATGTTACCTGAAATTGGCGAAAGTTGATCAAAACTTTGATTCCCTTTCCCTTTCCTTTAGACCCCCAACCAAACCAAACAGCTCCTGTGTAGTTTTGGGCTGGAATAACGGTTATATTGTCCTTCCTCGTCAGTCTAATTTCATTTTTGCAAAGCAGTCACTCAACTTGAGACCGAAAATGATGAGATTGATGAAAATATAAGTGTGATTATTGCCATAGCATTTTGAAAATATAAGTGTGAAGTTGTAGGAACTCAGAAGATTTTAGTTTTTGTAGGCTCCCTTGGAATAGTTTTGATTTGCCCCTTAATATATATCTTAAGGCGTAAAGGGTTAATTTAGTCTAGTGTTTGATTGTAAGATTTGATCTTAAGTTTGTGATAGTGAGAAGATTGGTGGTTTACATCGCAAGATTTGATCTTCTGTGGGAAAGTTTGAGATTGGACATTTGATTAGTATGCTCGAAATTGTTTGATGTTTTGGTTTTGGTGATTTTTAGTCTAAGCAATGCTACATGGCTACTTGTTACCATTCTATGAAGTTTGAGTGAATTATGAAGAGTTACTCCGTAAACTGTTTGTCGCTTGTTTGTATCCTTCATATATGTTGTAATACTGGCAGTTATATATCTGCTGTATGTGATTCCATTTTGTACATAGGTAGACCTGCATCAATGACAGTAGAATTATTGAACAAAATCGCCAATTTGACGTGTACAAGTTCTTGATATGGTTCTCGATATTTTTACAGCAACACACTACTAGACCTGTAAGCAAATCAATCACTCGACAGTGTGCACCAAACTCTCTTCTCTTTTTATAGTTTAAATTGGAGGGAACTAAACCAGTTAGCCGCCTCGTTAAAAGACTGCCCTGGAGCAATTAGTTGCTTATGTCTAGTGCCATTATTAATGCCAGTGAAACAGGTTGGGAGGAATTTTTTAAATTTTTCCTGAGGGTTTTCTACATAATATCCATGTGGTTTTTCATTTCCTACATGGCACCCTTACGTTTTTTAAAAATCTGTGGTTGGGTTAGGAGTGGTTAACTTATAGGTTAGATAGAATTAGTAGTTATATGTGCTTAAAGTTACAGGACAGCTAAATACGCAGCCATGTCAGCAATTACCAGACCAAGTCGACGGGAAATAGTGTTAGGGTCGCATTTAAGAGTTAATAAGAAAGGTTAGGGGTATCATAGAGGTTTAAAAAAAAGAAAGGGGTACCAGCTAGAAAATATAGAAAAACCCTTTGTTTTAGTTTCTCGAGGGAGCCATAATGACAGTTTGATAATCAGCTTTGAACCCATGTCATGACACTTTATCTGAGCTAGCGTGTACTGTTTTCACATAATTAATTCCCTTGTATATTTGTTTCTCGGCATGTCCGAGTATCACAAAAATGGCAATATCATTATCATTATCAAAGGGGATAGTAGTAACAGTACCAGTACTAGTAGTACTCCTCTCTTCCTTTCTCCCACTTGCCATTACTGTAATCAGTGTGAGAGGTCACAAGCTTGTGCCCGCCACAAATGAGAAATTGTATAGTTAAAATACCCCCCACGGAGAATACACAAATAGGTCAACAAATGATTGGGATGTAGGTTATATCCTTAAATGGTTTTGAGTTGGTTTAGTGTTAAAGTTGTGAATTTGGTTGTGTGATTAGTTGTTTTGATTGCAAGATTTGATCTTGTTACTTGTATTTAAGCCTAGAATAGATGAAATTGGTGGAAATGTATTAGGGGTGATTAGTTCTTTAGCTTGTCACATTAGTTGGTTTGCTTGCAAGTTTCAATCTTTTCTCCGCGATTCCTAAGATGCTACCTGAAATTGGCGAAATTTGATCAAAACTCTGATTCCCTTTCCTTTAGACTGCCAACCAAACCAAACAGCCCCTGTGTAATTTTGGGCCGGAAAAACGGTTATATTGTCCTTCCTCGTCAGTGTAATTTGATTTTTACAAAACAATCACTCAACTTGAGACTGAAAATGATGAGATTGTTAATAATAAAAGTGTGATTATTGCCGTAGCATTTTGGTTTAGTTTCTTCTCATGGGTTTCATCTTTAAATGTTCTTGACTTAAACTGGATGAAGTTGTAGGAACTCAGAAAATTTTAGTTTTTGTAGGCTCCCTTGGAGTAGTTTTGATTTGTTTCTTAACATATCTTAAGGCGTAATGGGTTTATTTATTTTGGTGTTTGCTTGTAAGATTTTATCTCATGTTTGTGATAGTGAAAAGATTGTTGATTTACATCTCGCAAGATTCGATCTTCTGTGGGAAAAATTGAGATTGGACATTTGATTAGTATGCTCGAAATTGTTGGATGTTTTGGTTTGGCGGTTTTAGTCTAAGCTATACTACATGGACAATTGTTACTGTTTTTTATGTTTGAGTGAATTGTGAAGAGTTACTCTGTAAACTGTTTGTCACTTGTTTAATCCTTCATGTATGTTGTAATACTGCAGTTATATCTCTGCTGTATGTCAGATGTGATTCCATTTTGTACATAGGTAGACCTGCATCAATGACAGTAAAATTCTTGAACAAAATTGCCAATTTGACGAGTAAGCAAGTTCTTGATGTGGTTCTTGGTATTTTTACTGCAAGACACTACTTAGACCTGTAAGCAAATCAATCACTCGACAGTGTGCACATAACTCCTTTCTCTTTGTATAGTTTAATTTTGAGGGAACTAAACCAGCTAGCAACCTCCACTAAAAGACTGCCCTGGACCAATTATATGCTAATGTCTGGTGCCTTTATTAAAGCCAGTGAAACAGGTTGGGAGTAAATTTTTTTAAAAAGTCTGTGGTTGGGGATAGGTTAGATAGAATTAGTAGTTATATGTGCTTAAACTTAAAGGACAGCTAAATACGCACTTACGCAGCCATGTCAGCGATTAACAGACCAAGTTGACGGAAAATCGTGTTAAGGTCGCATTTATGTGTTAACAAGAAAGTTTAGGGGTATCATAGAGGTTTTAATAAAAGAAAGGTGTATCAGCTAGAAAATATAGAAAAAACTTTTTTTTCGCTTGTATAGAGAGCCATAATGGCAGTTTGATAATCAGCTTTGAACCCACGTCATGACACTTTATCTTAGCTAGCATCTACTGTTTTCACATAATGTAATTCCCTTGTAAGTGTGTTTCTCGGCATGTCCAAGTATCACATTTCAGTTAAGATTTTGATTCTCAGAATTCACTTTCTTGATGTGCACCTTTGTGCATGGGACTTCTGTGTATTTGAGACATTAAACCACTCCTCTTTCAGGTACAAGGGCATATCACATTATGAAGGGGATGAAGCCACTAATCATACCGCTCTGCCTTGTCCTGGGGAGCTCCTTGTTGAACAGCACCATAGCAATTATGGTGAACCGTGGGCTGGTGGCCGGGACGTGTTCGAATTCTTGGCTGAGTCCAGTCACCTTACACCTGATTCCCAGGTTCTCGAAATAGGATGTGGGACCCTTAGAGTTGGATTGCATTTCATCCGCTACTTAAACCCCAAGCATTTCCATTGTCTTGAGAGAGACGAGCTCTCTCTAATGGCAGCTCTAAGGTATGAGCTCCCATCTCAAGGTCTATTGAGCAAACGCCCAATAATTGTCAAAGGCGAAGACATGGATTTCTCGAGATTTGGATCTGGTGTTATCTATGATTTGATTTACGCTAGTGCTGTTTTCTTACACATGCCCGATAAACTTGTTTGGGTTGGCTTGGAGCGGCTAGCAGGTAAATTGAAACCATTTGACGGGCGGATATTTGTGTCACACAACATAAAGTTTTGTTCTCGGTTAGGGGGGGATGAGTGTACAAAGAGGTTGGCAGGCCTTGGGCTCGAGTATATGGGAAAACACACACGTGATAGTCTGCTCTTTAATCACTATGAAATTTGGTTTGAGTTTCGGCGCATAAAGGCTTAGCTATTGACGAGAAAAGTGTAGGTTCTTGTGGGTTACTGTAGATTGAACAGAATTACAATTTTTTTTATATTGAAACGTCATCTAATATATTGAAATTCGATTCCTTCAATCATCTGATGCTAGTGTTTTATTCCATGTGGACCGTTCCTCACATTCTTTTATTGGGGTTACTTGCTAAAGAGCCTCCACCCCCTACTCCTAGTTAGGGATTGCAAGGCCTCGACCTGTCTGCGGTGATCTGAATCTGGATCTTTAAACTTTTGAACATGTGTATCTAGGCCAGTTATGGATCCTAGTCAAGGAGCGAGAACTACACGCTTGTTGAACAATATTAGGCTGATCTTTGAGCATTACCACAAACTTGATCTTTTCAGGTAGCCGGTTTTTTTTGGTGAGATCACTAGCATGTGAAACATTGATAGCTTTTGCCGTGGATTATCACCCTCTTCTTCCGTGAATGGCATAGAAACAAGGTTTACTTTGGCTCCATCGTAGCCTTGTAAACTCAACTTTGTGAGCGAATACACAATTATAATAGTTTAACTAAAATGGAAACAACATACTCTTGTATTGTACTAGGAAATGAAATCATGTAATTGACATGGGATAAGTAGTACTTAGAATGATTCAATAATAGAAACGTCGTCCCACATCGTGTAAAGAAAGAGCGTAGAAGAATGGAGAAGGTATAAAAAGGAAGGAGAGGAGAAGGAAAAGACTTACATACCTGGACGGGGCATAATGGGTGATCAAGAAGGCCCATTGCCTAGGCAGATGGCCTCCATTGCACATCATTGGGAAGGTGCATCCGCCTAACATCTCCCTCTTGGGAGACTGTACGTCGTAATTTGTGGTCGTGGGGGCCTGCGCTCGTCGCGGCCCTTGCCCATCTCTTATTTTAATTCTTTCGATTACTTTGCCCTTGCCCATCTCTTATTTTAATCTTTCGATTACTTTAGTTTTAGTTGGAATAACTAACACTTGTGTCGTATTACTCTCTCGAATCTACATCTCAAAATCTGTCATATTTATCCGTCTACATATCCTAAATTGATTGAAAAACAAATTATTCAGTAAATATATCGGGACTACGGATTCTAAATTTATTGACAAACCAAGTATTTGATTCATAAGTTAGAATGTATTCATCAATTAATCCTTTTATTTATTATTTTTTGAACTTTAATAATATTTAGAGTAAATTATAACTTACTCCCTTTTATTACACACATTTTCAAATTTACTCCCTTTTAAAAAAAAATTAAATATTACACCCATAATATTGCTGAAGTTTAGAAATTGCTCCCAAATGCCTATTTTCATGTTTTTATGACAAAA
>JAOWBH010164082.1:0-11061 GCA_028566215.1 Silene coronaria
CTCTCTCTCTCTCTCTCTCTCTCTCTATATATATATATATATATATATATATATATACACACACTCTGCGATTGTGACAATTCGTAGTAATATGTAACTTTGTCAGATTTCAAGGATTTGTATCTTCGAAATGTTCTTTTCTCCTTATGTTTCTATTTCCTTGTTCGATTGATCAAGATTCGTACACTGATAATAATTTGTGTTACATACCTTACATGGAGTAAGCTAATTGTTTGCCTTAGGACATTTTATTTTATTATAATTTGAGTGTTTTTGTACTCCTTCCGTTCTGTATTATACGAACCAAGTCTTTTTAATTTTTAATTTTTATTTATTTTTTTATTTATAGGATACAGTTTCCAAAAATTAGAGGAGTTGGATGGTGTGAATCTTTAATTTTTTTCTATTTCCAAAGGTGTTTTTGTGTTTATTATATACTCACTCGTATAAGTTTTAGTACAACAATATTTTCCAATATTTTCTTATTCATCTGTAATCTTCTAAAACGGCTTGTAAAAATAAGGAGAGAGTATAAAATAATAATTTAAAAATACCTTGGTAAAGCTCTTTGGTTAAGGTGTTGCTCATGCTCGCTCCTATCCAAACTAAAAGATAACCTAAGGAAAAATAGTGAATTTAAGAAAATGTGAAAAAATAAGGGATTAAGAGGGAAAAATAGGTGGGGTATATAATTGTAGGTTTAATAGTGAGTTAGTATATGAGTCATCTAATATATTTTATATAAATATTAAATGGATATAAGGACAATTTATTATAATTATGAGCCAAATAAAAAATATTACTTTGGTATGGATCATTTGTTTATACTAAGTATTATCTTTGGTGTGATTGGAAAATACGGCACCTTTAAATGTGAAGTCATGGATGTGGGACCTTTAAATGTGAAGTCACCTTTAAATGTGAAGTCATGGATGTGGGACCTTAGGAAAACGTCATGGAGTGGTGTAATTGTGGTCTAATTAATGTCATTATCCTAGCCCTTTATAATTAGATCTACGAGTTCGGGTGGGTTAAGGTTCTTCGAGGAATGAAATGGAGGTCAATTACTTTCTTGATGGTTTGAATTTAGTTATAGGTTGATTGGTTGGTTGCAGATTCACTTGAAATAAAAAATGTTAAATCATTGAAATTTAGATAATATACGAAGTAACATTCTTTTAGTTGTTAGAGAAAAAATGGAGACAAAAGTAATGGAGATGGTCGTTTCCAAAGATTAGGTGTTTAAATTACAACCTCTCCCTTTAATTAGCAGAGTAGATCTCCTGTCTCTCAATAAGCTTATTGAGAGATTATTGTACAGTCTAAAGAAAAAATGGTACAAACCTAATAAAATAGGTACAAATGATGATTAAAAATAAAATGGGTACATCTATTATGTAAATAGGTACGAAATCCCCAATAATAGAGTCACGAAAAACAAATAAGTGGCCGGTACGAAATATTGCTCTCAATAAGTTTAGTGAGAGACTATCTCTCAATAAGTTTAATGAGAGACCGTCTCTCCTAAGTTTTAGTGTAATTAGCATCACACCTTGAATTTTAATATATTTGTCGTTCATTATATAAGTAGTTTACTTTTAATTTTAAGGGTTATTTAATAAGAATATTCCTAACTACTGGACTCCTTCTCAAAATACTCCAAATTATTATTTAACTACCATTACCCCTAACTATTACACCGAACATCTTATAATAGAATTGCCCGTATGATAATCTATAGTATCAGGTAAAGGCAAGAATGAGGCCCACCTTCTCCTTAACTTTGGCCTATTTGGTAAACAGCATATTAGGCAAAAAGAGTAGATTCTGACTTAAATAGTAGTTTGACTTATCAATCTACTAATTTCATGTGTTTGTTAATGGCATATTCAGATAGCATATTGGCCGGAATCTACTCTTTTTGAATATGCTGGTAATAGCAGCATATTTTAATAGCATATTGAGTTTACACATGGAAATGGTAGATTTGCCATATAATCTGCTAGTTACCAAACACGTTTTCTTAAATCTGCTAATTTAATGTGATGGTCAAACCTGCTACTAAAATCTGCCAACTGTATTCTGCTAACGCTAACTGCTATCATAAATCTGCTTCTGCCGTTTGCCAAACAGAGCCATAGGCAGTAAGTATAACACTATTTTAGCAGCAAACAGAGCACATTGCAAAAGGTCGTACTATTTCTGTGACAAGGTTGTTGGAAAGAAATGCACTTCAATACTTCATAGAGAAAAACATACCTCATGCATCTACGTAAGATACTACAACTCATGACTCAGGCAGGGAAAAGAAAACTGAACAGCTTCAAGCCTTCAAGACTTGAAAGCCATAAATACTAATAGAGCAAGTCCATCAAACCAAGTTAAGGGCTGAACAGGAAGCACAATCTAAAACCATCACCATGGAAAACATATTTCTGCTTTAAAAAGTATTATAAATCCACATGTGACCACATACCCCTTCCTCTTACTAAACAAGTTTCTTATAGAAGTAAATCTTCACAGTTGAGAAATGAACCAACAATCTTTTGACATCTTTTGACTAGATCTTGCACAGATGTACATGTGTTCTTCAAACACTTGTTCCTAAGTTAAATAATTTTACGAAAGAAATGCTGTTCTTCACAATTTCAGCCATTTCTACATCAATACTAAATACTCGTAGTCTATAAGTGACAGCCATTAAAAATCATTATGGGTATCTTGCATGCAGTAGAAACAGAACTAAATACACAAAAAAGCTACAGCTAAAAATATCCAGCCTGCTATTTTCTCATACCTCCAGCAACACATATATTGGACTCTTTGTACTTCTTTGAAACAAGCTTTGTATGTAACTCCAACCAGTTAGTCTTGGCAGTCGATAATGGTGAAACCATGTCTTCTTCCAAAGACCTCCAAAGGCTCTCTCTTACGCTTACCTATGATTGAGAAAGAGAGAGCACATCAACCCCGTTGCCATAGAGCAGGAGAAAACTGATCTGAAACAGGGCATTTGAATTGAAGCAGAATATTCAAGAGACATATGAAGGTTTGCAAACTCACAGCTGTAGGAGAAGCATATGTACGATGATCTTCAAAAACAACTCTAATCGAAGGAAGCTTTACAACAGGCAAATTAAGTCTACAAACTTCGAATGTTTTTCCAGTTTTCTGAAACAACGAAAATAGTGTCATAAAAGCTAGAAAATCACTGCCACGTGTTGCTGACTTTAATCCCAAATACAAGGTAGTACATGACAGCCAAAAGAAAGGAGTTATAGGCATTAGTATACCAAAACTGGAGAATCTCCACAAATTCTAGTATACGGATATGGCATATCTTGTCTACGGTCAGAAATATCTTCTTATATGCTAATGTTAAATGTAACTATTAAGATAATGAAGCAACATAAGCAATATACTTCAATAACATGAGCTACCTGAACAAGCTCAAGAAAATCCCCAAGAAATATTTCTTGTGCTGCCTTTGATTGATGAGTACAGTCTAGAACTTCTACCATGTGCTGAATAGCCACATCAAACAATCCAAGCAAGGCAAACCACCTGACCATCAAATGAGATATGAAGATGACATCCAATTAATTAAAACACGAGCAGTACCAATCCACCAGAACTAACATGTATTGTATTCAACTTACTTTCCCAGTTTGAAATGTATGTGATCTCTAATTAAACCCCAGTGAGTCCCCTTGAATACAGAAAGAGCAGTTCTATATGCCCGGATTGCATGCTTCATCTGAAACATCAGCTTATACATTAAAAGAGGATTTGTCTTGAGTATACAAATATGAAACGTCATCTCAGCCTTTAGGAGGTACCTGGTCACACTTTTTGTAGGAATCGCCTGAAAGAACAAGATGAAATCCATACTTCCGTAACATCGGTGGCTCTGACGTTAAGTAGCAATACGATGCTTGCTCAAGCAACACTGCTGACTGCAGTGGTTCCTGAAGAAGTTGGCACTTGGCAGGTGTAAGGTACACTGAAAAAAAGACACAAGTAATCTGGTGAAAGAAAGAGATACTACCTCACCAGAAACACGAAAGTAAACATTGGCTGCTTCCTTATTCTGATCTCTGGCTTTCAACATTTCAGCCCACCAAAGCCCACAGCGAATGGCATTTTGCTTACCGCTGGGCCCAAGTTTCTGCCGTAGAAAGATTTATCAGATAGTTGGTTATACGACTTTAAAACACCAACAAAACCATCTTGACAGCTTAGAGGAGCTTGCTTAATGACGTACCAAGTATGTAATGAATGCAGTTTCCATGCAACATTCTGCTTCCTTTCTGGCTTGGTCCGACATGAAGTATGCCAATGCCATCATTTCCTGGAATGAGTAAGTCACATCACAACCAAAGTGTGGTTGAGGAGAAGAGAAAGAAAAGTTTCTGATGAAGAGGACCTCTTAGTAGAATAAAGCAGTAAGCAAGGAGTATGTAAAAGATATCGAGTGCCATAGGCCCATAACCAGATTACTGGCAGTCACGATGAACATATAGACAAAAGTGGTGTTAGAAAAGGGTATGTTGTTACCTGTACACCAGCATAGCGTTTCCAGGCTTTGTCAAGCTTGTAATCTGTAGAGATAAGCCGGTAGTTTGACAACGCAAGCTCATAATCCCGTAGCATGAAGGCATAATCGCCCAACACTCTAATTTGAGATTCAATGGAGCTAAACGTATACCTTCAAAAAGACAGGAATATTTAAACTAAAAGAAACAATGGATCAATAAGTACGATGCATACAAAACATTTTCATACACTGGACCATCTGGAGTATCTGGTATATCTTCCTTCCCTTTTCTCCACCACAAATTTTTTATTTGATTCCTAAAACCTTTCCTTGTAGCGGAAACCTAAGCAAAGTAATGATAAGCAAAACATACGAGAAAACTAGTGTTACAAACATGATACTAAGCAAACATTGACTCATGGAGACCAAAAGAAAGCTAGAAGGAACAAGAAAGTTTAATTAAATTAACACCTGCTGATTTAGTGCTCGTATTTTTTGCTCCATGTGTGGAATTATGTGTTTTGTCGTTAAATCTTGCATAAGAATCTTTATCTGCTCAGATTTTTGAAAAATAAGTTCAAAAGAGATAGTTAGATTTTTAAGAAAATATGTATGAATGATGGACCAGAGAGACTGCAACATCACCTCATCAATATCATCAGTGTTAAGAAAACAACCCAAATTGTCCTTGAATGAATCGTCTGATTTCTGCAACTCAGAAAATAAACGAGAATTAAGGAAATATTGAGAAAATAGGAGTGAGTGAACATTTTAGCTTGTTCAAACACCAAGTTTTTTCGCTACAGTTATAAAAAAAAATACACCATTTAAACAAACAAGAAACAAACACTAAGAAGAATATAGGGGAAAGTATGCGTCACAACCCTCACAAGAAAACCGCCCTAGTATTCCATCTATTTTTAAGAAGAAAACATTTGCTATTGATGAAATAATGCTATAAAAACATGTTCTTAAGCAGTATTTAACCTAGATCTAAACATCTAATATCCATTCGATTCACCATACTCTGACTAGGCTGACAAACGATCCTTTCTTCGTCACCACTCCAGACCATTAGAAATTGCCCAAATTAATGATAAAGTCAGATACCTAACTAACAAGCAAGATGCCCGCCAGCCAAGTTGAGTTGAGCTGCTGACCAGTTCAGCTGTGTTTGTCTTGACTAAGATTTTGGCTTGTTTTAATAATCAATACCAACAATGCGCAACTATTGCATAGAATGCTACACTGTTGCGAATATATCCAACAACTAATGAACAATAACTCCTGAAAGTTTGCCGTTGGACGTGTATAAAAGAAGTCATAGGGTTAATGCTGGGTCTATGGAGAAAAAGAGGAAAATATATGCATTCGTAAACTAATTAATTCACAGGGAATATTTAGTTTTCTAATTTTTGCCATTTGCAGGAAAAAAAATGGTTTCATACTTCATTGGTATTCAGAACAATCTAAAGAATGAAACAGATTTATATAAGAAATAGACAACAGGTGAAAGATAACTTGACCAAAATGAATTTGGTTTGCACAATATTATGGCTAACTTAACGTTTAATCCACGAATGCTGCTTCAGACTGGCTATAAAAAAAATTAAAAACTAAGGTTCAAAATCTCTAACAAGTAACGACTCACGTTAACCTTAAATATTAGTTTCTGTCACAGCATTTCAGCCATTCATTAAATATCTTAACCAAATTAGCTGTGCCTGCAAAATGTCCCCCAACATCACTGAAATGCCTGAGTGAAATGTCTAATGTGAATTTTATGAGATGATAATAACTAAAAATAATTAAGAACCCTCAAACAAAAAATCACTACTAAAAGAAGCAATATGCAAGATGACTGTAAAAGGTGAGCTGCTAATTTTACACTTACAAATGAAGCCCATGGATTAGCTTCACCTTCAATTGACACATCCTTTGAAGAATTGATACATAGAATTTGGCAGTCATTTGAGCCAAATGTATTTCTCATCTCCATCAAAATCTTTGATGCTCTGAAATGGATAAGAGAACATAACTAGTCATCATCCAGATCTCTTCATTACAAAAACCATTGACAGGACAGAAGCTCATCAAAGGAAAAGTCACTGTATGAGCTATTCTAAAGTCTGGGCCTCTCACTGGGGGAGACGTCATCAATATAACAGGCTCTCTAGTCTCTATAGTCAAACAAAAAAAAAAAAAATTATTCGGACAACTTAACAGCTAGAAGCCAAAGCCAGGAGCTCAATAAAATTTCCCAGGTATCTAAAAATATTGAGAAAAATCTACTCGATGGTAAGACTTCACTAGCTCTCATCCCTCCTCCACAAACGCCTAAATATAAACGTCAGATGAATAGCTTTCTCATATATGACGAGGTACGCATGGAGAACTTCTACCAACATTTCCTCAGATTTAAACTCCACAGACGTAAAATAGAAACAATTTGCATGGCGTGTGCACTAGTGTCTTTGTGAACTGAACATGAAAACAGAGGCATCCATGTAGCAGTCACATGGACATCCACCAAAAGGCCAAAAGCACTTACTTATCCGGAGGACCATCTTGATTATCATGTAGTACCACATAGTGCTTGAGAATTTTTGGATCCATCACACCTTCATTCAAAAGAGAGGGTAACTTGTTTGTGTTGAAAAGGTCAACAAATTTATTTATGGGAGCTTCATCCTTTGACGAAACAACCAAAAGACCTGCACACATTTTGAAGAGAAGTTACAGGACATACTTTACAATATAGATGCTTACAGCCTTACATTTTTATCTTTTTGAATCATTATCACTGCCTAAACAGGAATTTAACCAGCATATAAAGCTATTTGCCTAGGCCAGAAGTCGATAAGAAGCTCACAAGTAGCAGGATGATCGAAAGCTTCGTGCTCAGAAAAAGAAGAGGCACGTATAAGCTCTTCATTAAACAGCTGGAACCATGATGGCAATGACTCTGACTTCAAAGCTGCAATAATTGTACGAAATTTATTAGTTTTCTCAATAGCTGTTGTTCAAATACAGTCATCACCAATGTTTAGGTTTCTACAACATCCACAAAACGACGGCCAATCAATTCATTCACAGATATGATATTATGTAGATATCTGTTATATTCTAAGAAAAGCAGAACTCACACGTGGACATATTTTCATGGTCATGTAGATCCGAACAAGTTTCCTGTTCCTCCTTGTTTCCAGCTTCAGTAACAACTTTGTTCAACTGCTCTTTTGCTGCCTAGTTGAACAACATCACTTTCAGAAACAGAAAACTTAGGTACATCTGACAAGTGACGAGCGACAACTCTCAATTAATTTTAACTTGAGACTAAAAAGGTTCAAAACACCTAAACCACATTCTAGCAAGCTATTTAGATGGAGAAAAATGCAGCCATATCCTGAATTCTGACCACATTCGTTGGACTGTAAACTATTCTGAGAAAGAAGGAAAACTAATGTGGCCAAAACCAAAATTGCGTATTGGATATGAAAGGATCCAATAGAGGTGTTTGGTAAAGATAAAAAAGGATGCCAAAAACTGACGAAATTTTGCAGAACGGATAAAAAAGTAAACTCACTTTTTAAACATTAAGTGCATGTTTGGTAGCACATGATCACAATTGCAATACAACATATTGTACATAGTAGAGACCTTGTGACATACAAAAAATGAAAAGGGGGAGCTGACTGGCATTTAGCAAATTGTAACTGAGTTGACTTAAAGTAGTTGCATAAAGCTGGACGCCACAACTGGTATAATTACAATTATACAATATAACTTACATGAACCTCATTACATGACTAGGAGTAACATTATTTACAATTTATAATATCCATATAATTACATGTCCATTGAGTAAGCTATAAGTAACTATAGCCTACTGCAGAAAAATGATCTTCATTACATTGTAAAGCTCATAACCAGAAAAAAAAAATGCAAACATGGATGGTATGAAATAACTCTTAATGAAGGGACACCTCCCAAAGAAAGTAATTCAAGCCAACATGGGCCAGAATCAGAATATACCTCAAAATCTAGCCTTCGAATG
Source organism: Silene coronaria (assembly GCA_028566215.1). NCBI lineage: Eukaryota > Viridiplantae > Streptophyta > Magnoliopsida > Caryophyllales > Caryophyllaceae > Silene > Silene coronaria. The sequence goes on from JAOWBH010164082.1 coordinate 8,595, forward strand.
TCAGACGGGTAGAACAGTCGTAACTTAAACTTTTGAATCCTGTAAGGTTGATCGCTTGCTGTCCGCACAGGCACTGAACAATTCATGCAAACCTCATAGTATCAATTATTTAAGGTTTAAGAACCAATAATCAATAAACGGACACCAAAATGTCTGGTCCGACACCCATTTTTTACTAAAAAGTATGAGCTATGTAATTGAATGGTGTACTAAGTAGAAAAAGGTCAGTGTTACACAATCTTAATAAACTGAGTCATAATGAGGTCAATGCTAAACATGCTCCTGATGAGATTATACAGTCTGTGACCCAATTTCAGCTTGTAAGAGTGTCATGAGCATCATATGTAAAGTCAGGTTTGAGATTTTTTTTCAGTCCTCTTTAACCTTTTGGCGCACTATGTGGTGTCCAACTCCGTTAAAATGCCCTATTCCCTAAAAAAAGAAGCCATTGTTGAGAATGTTGAATTATGTGAAAACATCCGTCATCATTGGAATATTTTGTTCTTTAGGTTTCTCAATGATTAGGAGGAACCCTTGTTCTAGAAAATTCTAGAGTTACTTTCCTTTGTTAAAATTTTGCAACAAGGGCCAAGGGCTGATAAGATAACTGTCATTGTATTTTCGATGATGTTGCCAATATTAGGAGAAATATGCTTTACCTAAATCGAAACTAGTCTTTTCTCCTTTTCGTAGATAATATCACACCTAGGGTGTCTTTTCGTATGGGGATGCCACCCCTGTGGCATTTTTTGGTGAATGGATGCCATCTCTAAGATATACATCTGTACATAGCCTTCACCCCCTTGATGTCTCCTAATTAATACTTCCTCTATTCCATTGAGTTGTTTACATTTGCTTTTTGCACTAGATTTTAGGAGAGCTAGAAATAGGTGGGGTCATGTTATCAATTGTCATTTTTACCCTTCCACTATCCTCCACTTTCCCAATCTCCTACCTCTATAAGTAAGGGCACTTTGGCTATTTATATAAGCTCATCACTTGTCCAAAAATAGAAATGTAAACAATCAAATGGAACGGCTCAAAACGGAATGCGTAAACAATTCAATTTGTCAACATGAAAAAAAAAGGAAATAAATAAATAAAGGTGATTGAGGGAAGATAAGGAGTGGTGAAGAGAGGATGAAGGACTAATAGGGGGAATTCTTCTTTCCCATATGAGGATAATACAATACCGAGGGGAGGTTTGTAACTATTACTTGCATAAGGGGGTTGGCCATTATTCTATCTTCATCTTCTTCCTCTATGAGGACCACCATTGCCTCCTACTTTTCATTTTTGCTCTCCTAAGAATGGCCAGGCATGAGCATGCTTGGATTTTTTTTATAAATCTATGATATAGATATTGGGAGAACACAGCCTAAAAAGCTAGCTCAAAGGGCAGTAGAGCCCAATTCTATATAAACCCCACCCAAGTCCTTTACATGACCAATGTGGGACATTTGAAATGGATCGTATCAATCTAGTTGGATGATTAGATTTCTATCAGGCTTTCTCACATAATATGGTTGGTATTTAACACAATCAGTCGGCAAGAATTACTACCAAACAAATACAAACAACATAAGAAATTGAATACTCCTCTACATTGCGAGTCGGTTGAATACTTTACAAAAAAGGCATGTCCAGGAAACGCAATATACGAAATCTCAAACGGCAATTCAACTAAAATTATTCAATTCAGTTGTTGAACAATCAACACAGTCACTCAAAAAGAATAATTCGGCACGCGGTCTTAATCAACATTTATACAAGAACGAATACAAATAACTAATGACAGTAGAAATTGCAAATCAATTGAGCTAAATCAGGCAAGACAGTAGAAAAATGAAGATGTATAAATAGAATGAAAAGAATAGATACCGTCGATGTTAGTGAAGGAGGAGAAAGGCAAAAGCAATTGAAGAAAAGAGAAGCCATTTTTGCGACAAGATTGTTCAACAAGAGGAGTAGAAAGGAGCATGACAACAGGAGTGATTTCGTCCATTAACATGTTACCGAGCGTCGTGTTGGTCGGATCAATGGATGACATAGTTGTTGAGATTGAGATTGGGATTTTACTGGGTGATGTATGCGTATGTTTGATTTGATAAGGTTGACCTTTCCTCTCAGTTAATGGTGGTTTGCAGAAATGAGATCGTTGCAATTTGTTCACGATTCATCATCAAATTCAGCCAGGACTGGAGTAATTGTTTGTTAATGGAGACCAACTTTTTTTGGTTGGGCTTTTCAAAATCCAGGCATTCACCTGTTTTGTACTCAACTTATATTTGATCGGGTAAAAAGTCTCGCTGGGCAAGATACTCTCCTATATTATTGTCCAATAACATAAGACATGCCCAAAAAAGAGAAGCCCAATATAAAATTTAATTGGGATATTCTACCGTGTACCCTTGAGTTTTTTGGTTTTCTACGGTGTACCCCTACAGTTTTGAAATTCTATGGTGTA
>JAOWBH010164093.1:0-11060 GCA_028566215.1 Silene coronaria
TTTAATTTTTTCTCCGTCAAAACTCAAATTTCACTAAGCTTATATGTAATGTTTTTGAGTTTTATTGGAATTTTTTTGAGCTTAATGTTTAAGTGAATGAACTCAAAAACTTTATAGTAAAACTCATAATTTTTAAAACAAAACTCAAAAATTTTAGTGTAATGCCCAAAAACTGTAAAACTAGTGGTAGTACATCGGATGTATAATCCACTTACTGTTTAACAATCCCTCTTCTTTTTTATTTTCATTTCATATTTAATTTGTTCAGCATTTCATATGTTAAAAAATTCATATGTTAAAATGTACAAAATTCTATACATATGTTATATAAACAATTAAACATGATATAAAAAAACTACAAATTAATAAATTACAATAACAAAAAATTCGCACGACCTGGAAAATATAATGTGAAGTTTTTCAAATTTTTATACAAAGGATTTTTTTTTTTTACGAAGACTAGATGAGCCAAATAAATAGAAAAACTTACTTTCATAAAATAGAATAATTAGAAGAAATAATTTGTTTCTTTCAATTTATTTATATAGAAAGAAAAATTACATACTATTCTTAAAAAAGTAAGAGTATTAAATTACGTCAAATTATATTCGCATTAGTTAATATATTTTGTATGTATATTGCAATTTTAAAAGTAACCCTTACATTTCTCTACGGTGAAGTAACCCGTGCATTTTTTGCACGGGATAAAAACTAGTTTAGTTAAACACAAAAACAATAATAAGTAAACTATACAACCAGTTGTATTGGTTGTATAGAACAGATCCAACTTTATAATGCGTTACTTGAACACTTAGACTTTTAAATTATGAGTTTTTTTTTTTTTTAAAGAATTTGCGCAAAACAATGGTCTAACAAAAAAACAAATATTCGTGTAAGACGGTTTTAAATAAATATTTCTCTAATATCAATAAATAAATAAATAAAAGTTGGACTAAAATACTAAATTAAAAACATTCCCCGTTCTTCCTGGCTTAATTTCATCTCATTTAAGTTCAATTCAGCTTTATTTTGTTCAGTTCAAATTCATTCAATTCATTTCAGCTAATTTCTCACAAATTAACTCTTATTCCAGGTTCATTCAGTTCATCTCATCAACTTTATTCAATTCATTTCCGTTTATTCAATTAAGCATAGTTTAGTTCAATCTCTTTCAACCGAAACGAACTAGGGTAAATTATTGGGGGTCTAGAGTTAAGACTCATGTGAGTAACAATAATCTTACCCTACTTACCGTGAGAGTACATTGATAAATGATAAACACAGCCTGAATTAATGGAGTTTACAGTCTAAAATATAACGAAATATTCATTACGCATAATGTGAATTTTTCATGGAGGTAAAAAAGGATACTAAAATACACAAATTATAAAATAAAAATAAATCATCTTGCATTGAGATGGGTTTTTATTGATTAAACACTCATTTAATAAATATAATTGCTCTCATATGATAGGATTGTTTTATATAGCAAAACAGTCTCACATAATAATTATTCGCTCTAATAGCGATAAATAAATAAAAGTTGGACTAAAACATTAAATTAAACATCTTATTGTTGCCCCGTTCTTTCTAACTTAATTTCAGCTCATTTAAATTTAATTCAGTTTTATTCTGTTCAATTCAGTTCACAACAATTTTTTTTTCAAAAATTAACTTTTACTGCAGCTCTATTTAGTTATCTCAGCTCTATTCAATTCAGTTTGGTTTCGTTTCAGCTTTATTCAGTAAGGTCTGTTCAATGTCTTTCAACTGAAACGAATAGGGCCGGTGATAAGTGACAGCTAAACTTACCGTGAGAGTACAATTGATAAATGATACACACATAATGTGAATTTTTCGTACAAATTTAACGGAGGGGAAATAATTAACGCAGTAAAAAAGTACAATAATTATCAGAGATTTATTAGTAGTATTCAATTTAGTTAACTACCCTAGTTTGTACATAGTACTTATTTCTGAATAACAAGTACTAATTGTGATTGCTCAAATCTTTGAAAGTTATTACTCGTGCAAATGATGTAATTTTTGCCTTTGTCTACAAACTGTAAAAAAAATTTACTGTACATCGTATTCCTTTTAGGGAAAGATCGAGAAATAAATTACAAGGAAAATGACTCGGTCCATATTTCAACAAATATTACCATACCACCAGTCAAAGACGAAGCTCAGTCTGGGCCTGCCGGGCCACTGCCCGGGCTAATTTTTTGAAAAAAAAAAATTCTTAATTTTAAAAAAAAAAAAATTGCTTGATAATTTGTGATTCTTCTCCATGATTCTTGCTGTGCATATCAAAGAAAAGATGAAGTATAAATATGTAAAGAAACTAACTAAAAGATAATTACCATAATTAAATAAACAAAAGCATCCTATAATTATACCCTATTTTTTTTACTGGAAAACAAGTAAAAAAACAAAGAACAGTCAAGAAATCAAATCGTGTGTGTGTTTTGCTGATTTGTCGTTGATCGAAAGTCAAGACCCCTGAAACAAGATTTACAACACAAGTAATTTCTCATCTAATTTATTGTTTTCTTTCATTAGGCAAAATTACTCTATTAATTTTGAATTAGTAGTGATAGAAGCTTTTGTTAGTGTGATGAATCTTTATTTGATTGATTACGTATATTCATTGTTTATGATCTCTACCATTGCAATAAGTATTATTATGCGACTTACCTGTTACCTTGATAATCATATTGCTCGAAGACATGAAACATTCCGAAAATGCATTAGATTACCACTAATTTCTATTTTCTTTCATATAACTAAAATAGAATTAGAGAATTTCTAAGTGTGTAATTATAAAAAAAAAAAAAAAAAATGTCAGATGTGTTTCTTAGAATAATGGGGAATGGCTGGGTGTTTAGGAAATTAGGGTTTAGTCGTTTAGTGAATTAGTGGGTGTTTCTAGAGTAATGACCAAATGGATTATCTTTATGTTTTTTTTAGTTATTGTGACATTTTTAATGTTGTTTATGATTATTTAAAATACTTATGTTTATAATCGTATTGTGAACAAAATAATCCTTTATTATATAAAGTCTTCATATCATCACATGAAATAATTTTTATAGTGGACTAAAAAAATTTCGGCCCGGGGTAAAATTTTGTCTGAGCTTCGTCCCTGCGTGTGAACTAAATTTATGTTCATACTCATGTAGTCGGAAGATGATCCTCTCCATTTTCATTCTCTCTATTTCCTCTCACAAACTCTTTAAATAATAATTTTTCTTTTACTCCTATTTTTCCTTTATTTTTATGCGTAAATTTAGAACTATTAGATTTTGTTAAAATGCGATCCGGATCATTGATAAAAACTTGTCCTCTATTTCTTTTGAAGAAAAGGAGAGAATCCGGACTGCATGTAGTCATGTACATTTAATTCATGCATTATTGCACATCCTTATCCGTTAAATACTTTTTATGCATTCGTGTCTTTACGATCATTTTATAGAGTGACAAGTTTAAATGAAATAAATACCTATCTAATACTTCTCATCCAAATATCTCAGCTCTATTTCTTCACTATATATATTAAAAAGGAAAACTATTTGTAAGCTTGGAGATGTTTTTAAATTTAACTAAACCCAACACCAACATATATAGAATATAAACACACTATAAATTGTCACTAATCTTCAAATTAGCCATGCAAAACCTTGGAATTTATGGAAATTAAATTTCTCTAGATTTTCGACTAAGACACAATGATAATTGATAAATGACAATGTCGAGTAAACAAGTCAAAGAAAGTATTATATGACTAAAATAATTAATTTAGAATTTAGAACTATTAGTGAAATTAAAGAGGTTGTTTGGTTGCCTTTTAAATTCATGAGAATTGAAAAATTATAGGAAGTAGCTAAATGATATCTTGTTTGGTTGCCTAATTCATGGAAAGTAGAACTTCCTATGAAACTCCAATTCCTATATAATGTAGGAAGTGACTTACCTAGCCCCCCTAAGTAAGTGGGAGTTCCCAAATGAATTAACTTCTTTCATTCAATCAAACAACATTTATACAATTCACATGATTTTTAAGTTCACATAAATTTCTTCTTTGCGAAATTCTATCTTCCCATAATGCTTTAATCTCTAATTTTGGTTAGATTTAATACAAGATATTCCAATAAGGGAGGAGATTATGTACACGAAGTATTAAAATAGTGACTTATCATGCATCCAAACTATGAACTTTCATATCTATGTCACAACTAAAAAATGATATAAAACCATTATTTATATTATTTATTTAATTTTTCAAGTTTCATGGATCATTAGCAATAAAATTATATAAAAATGACGAATGTGGATTCATATTTGCTAATCTCATTATTTAACAAATTGGCATGGAGAATCCGCTCTTCATTTTATACTCCCAACAATTTTATTTTCTAATAAATCATACTCATATGAGATTTACATAATTATTTTGAATGATTGACATTTATGCCTCAAGTGAAAAAAATAGTGAATTAGAAAATGAAACATAAAAATAAGACAAAAGATTTAAAGTCCATAAAATAAGACAGAATTGGTCTCGCTTAAGACGGACCATTTTAGTCTTTTTAGAAAAGACGGGATTTTGAGATCATTTTGCCGCCAAATGTGAAAACAAGTTATCATAAGCTGTAAAACTAGTTGAACCATTGTGATTACATAAGAGTGATATGACCATAAAATGGTCGTAAAATCACGTCTTTTTGAAAAGATGATAACAATCCGATTGAAACAAGAATTTGTGAATAGTACAGGAAAATGGGCTCTCTTGTGTAAGTCTTCTTCCATCAAGATCCTACAAACTAGAAGATATAAAAGGATATAAATCAGCAAATGCATCATGCATCATGCATCATGCATCATGCATGACAATATGGATGCTGACTAGTGAGTAGTGAGTAGTGATTATGATGCCAGGCCAATCTAGATGAGATGAAGGGTACTGATGACACTGTACTCGATTGTGAAGTCAATATTCATGAAATTTGGGGCGCTCAAATATAATTCACTTGCCTCCGGCCATATTCTCGTGTCGTAGGTTAAATATACACATATAAGTATATACTCCCTTTATATCATTTGATTACCAATATATCATCTAAAATAATAATAAAAAAAAGTACAAACAACACATAAATAAAGTGGTATCTTAATAATTTGATAGAAACGTCTCTCACAAGTCTTTGTGATTCCTAAGTAGTTATTATGGACTATAATATTATTTCCATAATGAAATTATTTTCAAATAGAGGCACTGTATCGCGAGTAAGAATTGAACCCTCAATTTTTCTATTGAAACACATAATGGCATTATGATATCCTATCTTTTATATATTAAAATTGTGATAAAAATTTAAATTATACAGAATACTCTTTATTATACTCGATGTTTTAAAAAATTAGTGATTTATTGATCAGAGGATTAAAACACAAATTCTTACTCACAAGTAAGAGACGGATACCAAATTCACTCACAAAATACCCATTTAGGGTGAGTGGAGAAGCACATGGGGGGTCCCACTTTTGTTCCCTCTACCTATTTCCTCTCACAGACTACCCGTCTTCAAATCCGACCCGTCATAAGCAAGACGGATTGGATTTAAAAATAGCGTAACCCAAGTTGTTGTAGACTGACTGTAGCACAAATAGCTGTGTAATAAGCCTTACGGGGCTCCAAGCGGATGCGTTACTAATTGGCCTTCCTACCAAATTATAGTTTTCAATAATTAAGGTCTTTATTAACAAAGCTCTTATTCAAAGTTGCTATCTATTGCCCTTTGTTAAGCAAATTGTCAATTGGGCACATTAATTCAATTCTTCCTATGAATGAATAATGTCACTAATCGACGAGAATGTCTAGAGTAATAGTATGCTGAATATTTAAAAAAAAAAAATTTTAACATTAGAACGGGTCAATTATGCTTTCTGTCACGGATATATCCCCTCTTAAATAAAAAAAATAAATAATTGATATTTCCTCTATTATATGCCGTATATCTTAAATTGATACTCCCTCTATTTCATTTGAGAGACCATGCTTTTTCATTTATTATTGTTTTTCAATTATCTTCTTCCTCTAACTCAGCTTCCGACACATTATTCACAAACCACAGTCGATCTTTATAGTTAAATTAAAATTTAGTACAAAAATAGTATTATGCTTTGCAATTTCAAGAGGTAATTTTTACTTAACTAATATTATAACATTTCCAATGATTAGATTTTCTTAATTCATGTTGCGTCATCCTAAATCGTGTAATGCGAAGTAGGAGTTTAAAAATGTTATCTTAGTCCGGCTCAAAAGTTTTATCTTAATTAACTCGCCATTGTGTAAGTAGAATAGAGGGAGCTAGTACAAAACAATCGTTGCTTGATGATATTATAGAAAATAAATTAGCACTAGAGTTCATATTATAAATTCTTCTTCATAATTAATTTTGTTATAATTATAATGCTAGTAGTTGGAAACATATCACGTCTAATTAGGCAGCCAGATTAATTAATTTATTTATCATTGTTAAATGCATTATTGAACTTAGACTACATTTAATCATAGTAGGATGTAACACTGTATATATTAGCATCATTCATATCATTTGCCTAACATAACATACATACAACTCTCATATCATATGTCTTCTTCCATTTATAACTAGGCAAAAGAAATATGCCACTAGTCGTATTGGCTAATCAATGTTTACTTGACGAGATTATCTCATGTGGACATTGGACCCACATCATTAAATCTCAATTTGATCATAGTCCCGGTATCAATTATCGCACTCTAATCTTGCTAAATGTTAACAAGTTAAATTGCGATTTCAAAATCTTGATAACTACTAGGTTACATATTGACATGTGGCCGATAAAGGTGTACTCGGTCCGGGTTCAGGCCGGGACGGGCCGGGCTCTCCGGGTCAGGCCCTAATGGGAGGAGGGCTTGGCCGGGCCGAGCTGGCTAAGGGGTGACCCGGGCCAGGCCCGAGGGCGGTCCGGGCTAGCGAGCTTAGCTAATTTGTTTGACCTAAAATAGCAGGCCAAGGCGGGCTTTGGGTGTGAGGAGAGGAGGCCCGAGTGACGAATCGGGCAAGGTTGGCCCGTTACTTTGGTCATCTCTAGTAGACGATATTAAAAACCACCCGCAACAAAAACAGAAACGGTTCAAATATTGATCTTTTGCAAGGAATCCAAATATATATGTTGGTATTTTACGCGGTGCTCATTTTTAAATTACTAATTTTTAGCAATTAGACACTCCTACTAAGGTTCATTTGGCTTATTTGGCATCACATTTTGTCCACAGTAGTGTGGGATGGTAACATACCACCAATATAATTGAATTTACAAAACTTACAACTTACTTCATGTACTGATTGGTGGTGTGTCAAAGTCTCGTACATTTTCAACAGATACGTGATGTATGTTTACGATTGATTACAAAATCACCAACAATTCCTCATATAAACATGCAGGATCAAGGTGAAAGCAACAGTCAGTAAATTAAATTAATTTTATTTAGGATTGAAACAAGAGCTAGTATTTCGAGACGATTCGCACTATTATAGATCAGCAAAATGATCATCAAGTCGCTAAGAAAAAAACAAAACACGGGTGTTCCAGGCTGATGTGATTTGCAAAATGATAACCAGGAATTCGAGTTCATCTGTTGCTTACACAAGTGACTACTTAGGAAAGTTTCATGAGTTAAACTAGCCGATCTTGGAACACGCAAGTCGTACAAAATTCATAGATCAATTCTTGATAAGCTTAACAAATCAGATTAGTTATATCTTAAGGCCTTTGGCTATCCATGCAAAGCAAGTACTTCGTCTGAGGAAACATTAATTGTTTTAAAAATGAGCCGAACGCCCATAACTGACCGAAAGAGCCATATACCTACAAATAGCCAGCAATCTGTGACAAGCGAAGGCCATTGATATCAACATAAACCTTCCGATAACATGAGATGCAGCCTGCAGGGAGACAGAATACCATCTTGAAGTAGGACAGGTCATTAAGTCCTGTTAGGAAGGTCAAAAGTAATTGTCAGTACACTTCACATTTCTACTACAGGCTGATGAATCATTGTTTTATTACTACCAAAAATCAATCCTATGCACTTGATGGTTGAAAGTAAAATTTGTTATGGCGTGTTTACAGTTTCTTTACAGCAGGAAAAAAATTATTTGAGACAGACCCGGCGTTAAATAAAAGTAGACATCTCATTAGCAATGGCGAGTCTCTTACTCTTCTACAATAAATGTCAGTGGATCTACTCAATCATTCGTACAACCTCCATCCAGTAATTCAACCATTACATGCCAAAGCAGCAAACCCATTTCCCACCACCAAGTCACACAACCCACTTTGGCTATTAACCACCACCGGACACCTCCGGCTCCACAAACAAACCAGAACACGACGTCTCTTCTCAGGCCAGTCCAAGGAGGAGCACAGCCATAACCAAGCTAAACACCACCAATTCCCGCTACCCCTCAGCAACCCATCTGCTAAAAAATCCACCAGACCGCCGTTGGCGGTGGTTCGAAATGGGTGAAAGCGAGGGGTTAAGGTGATCGGTTTGTGATTGATATCGGGTCAGGTGGTGTGGAAATGGCAGGAGATGAGGGGGTGTGAAGTGAGCTGGTGGTTGTGATTAATTTGGGGCGGAGGCATGGTAGTTCCATTGGTGGCTTCAAATTATGGTGACAGTGGGTGGTTCATCTATGGGATTAGATCCATACATCCTCCATCCTGTACGCCACAGGAACTTTTCCATAACTAACAGTCTAACATTACCCTAGTGTCTCAAAGGCTAGGTGCTAGTGAGTTGTGACGAGGTTAGGGGTCGAATGTACGAGACATTATCCCAGTGTCAAAAATACAGAGACTGTTTAAGGATGACAGTTATAATGGCATTATGCATTGACATTCAAGTTTTCGACTATTCCACAATATAGACGTGAATATTAGGGAGCCACTTAATTGTTTTTTTTTCTTTTTTCATATTCCAAGATAAAAATAAACATAAATAGTGAACCATTTTCCTGAATCTCTGAGCTAATTCAAAGAATGGACATCAGTGAACTCCATATTCAACCTTCCTAGAAGAGACCATCTTAAGACACTGATACAAAGCTGCACACCAAAATATTGTCACTCCTAAAGTCAACAAGCTGGGATTGCACGATTACACCCAAAGCAACAAAAATTTCTTTTGTAGCCCTGGTGCATCATGCAAACACAACAATGATAGAGCAGATATAAATTGAGATAAAAAACAATTCAAAGAATTGCTCTTAATCGAATTAGCAAAAGATCTATATTTTTTGTCTAAACCTGTCTGACATGGGAATAAATAACAGGGTTATTTAATGTGAATAATCTATCCTATGCTCCTCCTTCCCATATTAATCTATCCTACATTTTAACTCATATTAATCTGAACTATACACTCATTTATCTTTTATTGAACTTAGTCTAATTTTTACCCCTTTACTACCAGTAAGGTTTCAGGTGATATTTGACTGTGGGCCCTTTTTTTATTTTTCTTCTTCTGTAAACTCAGCTAACTCAGCTAATTCATCATCTTCCCCTGTATCTTCAACCTTTCACCAAATTAAAATTAAAACCCAGAAAATTATACATCCTAAAATCCCCCAATTGATCAAGCCAACCCCAAATTTCATCAAAAACCCAGAAAAACCTACTAATAAAATAACCTAATTACATAATATACAAAAATCACCCAAATTAAAACATCCTCCATTTGCTTCTTCTTCCCAAAATCCCAAATCTGATATTCACCATTAAAATTTCTTGTACTTCTTTTTTTATCTTCATCAGACACTAAATCAAGAATCATATCTTTTCCACAACACCACAAGATGGACCCGAACATCTTAAAAACAAGCATCTAGGACCATCACTGATAGAGCCTACAAAGTAGATCGAACCATCAGTATTAATGTCCACTATGCATGACATATTGACATGAATGAACACATACATATAAACCATGCTCGATTATGACGAATGGTGGCATCGATGGTGGAATCTCGTAGTGGTTGTGGGGTGGGGCGTGGAGATTTGGCGATGGCAGGCCAGTGTTGTTCGTTGGTGCGGTTCAATGGTGGATCGGCAAGGTGAGGGCGTGAGGCTTTAAATGCGGTTATTGGTATTTGGTGATTGGGGATGAGAATGAAGGGGATGATGGAAGGGAAGAGTGACAGAAGTTATTAATGTTTCTGATTTTTTTTTTAGAAAGTGTAACCTGAGAAACAAGTAGTCGGTTACCGGGTGCGTTGTGAGAAAAATATGTGCATAGTTCAGATTAATATGGGTTAAAACATAGGATGGATTAATACGAGAATAAGAGACATATGATGGATTATTTCCATTAAATAACCCTAAAATTAATGGTTAATTTTGTGTCATATTAGAGTGTCTAATATAAGGTCTAGGATTCTAACACCTCCAACCTTCAATGTCAACATACATAGATACACAATATGCAACAGCAATGCAATCAAATAACATCCATCTCATATATCATAATCTCATGTCATTAAGCCTCATCTTTCACAATGCGTTACCAACATCGATTATCCAATATTTTTTCATAAACGAAGTATACATATATCATTAAACTAAATATACATTTATCATGATGCCAAGTCAGAAATCCCATACACATGTTATAATGCACCCAACATCTCATTTAGCCCCTTTTTACCATTCAACAATTACTTACACATGTTATTATGCAAATACAATGTTAATATGAGATGAATTGTGCATAAACATCAACATATACATATTAATTATTGAAAACGAGTAGGATTAACCTACCTTTATGCATACTACAACAAGCTACACGAATCCGACCCGATCCCGTCTCATATAACCGTCTCATCCTACAATAATTACATAATAACTATCATAATGCATCCCATACTAATATGTTGGAGCAAGTGTCCTCCACAATAGTGCATTTATATTATGAAATCTCATAAGGAATATACTCGGGATAATTAGTA
>JAOWBH010164104.1:0-19739 GCA_028566215.1 Silene coronaria
GTACAATACCTCAAGTCACCAAGGCCACTCTCGCTAACTCTACGAGAAACCACATCAGGCAGCCTAATTTTCTCCATGGCCTCTAACCAACCTGGCCTCTCGTAACACTTCAGCCACGGTCTCACCGTGTCCGGCTCGGTCCAACTAGAGAAAGCTACGTGGCCACCAAAGCTACGTAAGACGAGAGGGTGCTCCGGTCCACCAGCAACCGGACCTGTAAGACGCCAAGAAAAATCCCTCTTCGTCTTCTTCCTACCCGTACTACTAGATGAACCCTCAACAAACGGCACGTATCGACCTCTACCATCTCGTACCACCTTCTTCGGTGGTGGTTCGCTGGCCTGGTTCCGCACAAACCGATCGTCATCCTCCGAATCATCATCTGCATCGTCCGCGTCAAAGTGCTCCTCTGTCTCGGGTACGGCATTGTCACCGTCTACGGGGTCCCTACACAAAGCACTCGGGAAGTCACTCTCACTCGCAACAGAGGCCGGTCTAGGGCCCATAACGAGTCCCTTTCCCCTACCGGGACGTGGTGGTGGCCCTCCCCGACTACGACGAGTAGAACCCGTGACAAATCTCCCGGTCGTACGGTCCTTCGGAGGGACCAATGTGCTCTTTCCTCTATCACCCATCTGCAATAACACCACAACAAATTTAGACTTATTCAATAAAATCTAATAAATGATTAAAACTGACATAAAAACACATTTAAATTACAAATTAATAAATTACAAAATCACTCCATGGGAAGGATGTTAATATTCAACATTGCACACCGTCGCAAATGTCGAGATTCAACATCTCCACCCGAGACCAATGTTGACATTCAACATTTCCCCCAACACAATGTTGATATTCAACATTCCGCCCCCAATACAATGTTGATACCCAACATTACGCCCTCAACACAATGTTGATACCCAACATTCCGCCCCAAACACAATGTTGATACCCAACAATCCCCCCCAACACAATGTTGATACCCAACATGACTACCAACAGCCAACGTTGAGTATCCAACGTTGCTACCCAACCATAACGTTGAAAACCAATGTGATTTGCAGCAATCCTAAGCAGCAGCAGCAATACTAAGCAGCAGCAGCAAATAACAGCAACAACAACACCTAATTCGACAACTACGCACAACAATAACAACCATTACTACGATTACGACACCTAATACAACGAATACGACGACGACGACGACAACAACGACGAAAACAGCCAACAACATCAACTAAATCAACAACAACAGCCAACAAACCGGGTTGCAAATTTCAATTTCAAAACCGGGTATAAAATTCAAATTCAGAGGCTAAACATACACAAGAATCATAATGTCTACTTAGAAATAGAAGAAGGAATACAAATTAATTTACAAAATTAAAATTTACTTACTTGAATAAGGAGGAGGGTGAGAAATGGATAGAAAAACAGGCGTGGTGGAGCTGTTGTGGAGTCGGCGAGGTGGCGGTGGCTCGGTGGTGGTGGCGGAAAGTTTGGTTCAAGGTGGTTGTCGGGTTTACGGTGGTGGTTGGTGGTCGGGTTTAAGGTAGTATATTGAGTGAAGAGAGAGTGTAAGAAAATAGAAGAGAAGGGAAAAGGGTAAATGACGTAATTTTTATGAAAAACGTCGACGATATTTTCTAAAACGTTGACGATATATTACAACTCGGATCAATAATTACTAAATAACGATTGTTGGCACAAGTTAAAATCCGAAACGAATCCTCTTAGCTAAAAGAGAAATAACTATTTAAAATCACACATAAGTACATAAGTGGCTAACCGCATATATCAGGATCGAGACATTATCGAATTTGGGTTCATAACTCATAAATAACGTCCTACCCCGTACAATTAAATAAATTAACATCCTTAATTACATCAAGATCTAGTCGACTATTTCTCAAATTCCCAATCACCAATAATGAATACGACTTCCAAATCCAATCACCAATAACAATCAAATCCCCCAGAAAACTGCCACACCACAAAACAACAGTACTACTAGTAAACCACAGTAGGCCCCACAATCATCCCCTCAAATCCCAAATCCCCTATAATTCTCCACTCCTCTCTCCGCCGATCTCTCTCTCTCTCTCTCTAAAAATCCCCAAATTAGTTAAATTAAAACCCCAAAAAAATGTCCGATCAAACCCTAGATTCCTCAATTCCAATCGATCCCGATCAACCACAACCTCCATTATCCCGAAACTCGTCGTTTAGCAAGTTAAACGCCAAAGCACCGGAGTTTGTTCCGATGAAACCGGCTCAATCTCCGCCGTTGCCGATGATCGTACCGCCTCCTCCTCCGCCGCCTACCGCCGTGGTCCACGTGTTCCCACCGACGATGCCGATTCCTGTTCGCAGTGTTCCGCACCCAAACCCTCACATTCATCAGCATCATCAACTTCATGGTAACAGTAATAATACTAATAATCATAGTAATAATGATCGTCAGTATAAGAAGATTATTAAGCAAGTGGATGCTGGTGTGGGGTCCAGTCAAGGTGGTCAAGTTGATAAGGATCAAGGTGGTAATGGTAGTAATGGTGGAAGTAATAGTAATGGATTATCGGATGAGGCCGCCCAGAAGTTGATTAATCAGGTGCGTCTTTTCTAGGTTTTGATCGATTTTCGTTTCCTTATGTTGATTATTACTCCCTCCGTTCCAGTCAATTGTTTACTTTTATTGTGGCTTATTTTATGGTGATTATTACTCCCTCCGTTCCAATCAATTGTTTGCTTTTATTGTGGCGTATTTTATGGTGATTATTACTCCCTCCGTCGCATCAATTGTTTTTCTTTGAGGCGTATTTCAGTGAAGGGGAAATAGATGATTCGGATTGATGGAGTGTGGGTTGAGTTGACTTAATGATTGGAGGTGTTCGGTTTTTTTTGTTGTTCTTGAAGATTATTGTCTGCATTTTCGTACATTGTTTTGGTTAATTTCTGAGAATTGGTCAAATGTTGGTGGATGAAGATATAGGCAACTGGTCAAATAACAGGAATGAGTGTAGATTGGTGATCAGGTTTGCTTTTGTGGGTTTTGTTCGATTTACATCTTTGTATGGTGATTATTAGTTAGCAATCTCTCCGTCTTAGACAATTGTTTGTGTTTTGGAAGGGGTGTTTTGATAGGACGTAAATAAATGATTGAGACGGAGGGGAGGGAGGGTTGAGTTGACTTATAGATTGGAAGTGTGATTTTTTTGGTTGGAGATTATTGTCTTCATTGTTGAGCATCGTGCTGATTAATTTGTCGAGAATTGGTCAAATGTTGATAGATGGGATTTAGGTAACTGGTGATTGAGGTATTACTACATTTTAGCGAAAATAACAGGATTGAGTTTAGGATGGTGGTCAAGGTGGCTTCATGATGGAGAGGTTACTCTGAATTTGCAGAAATATATGAGTCTGATTGTAGATTATGTGATTTATGGTATAAGGTATAGGTTAAGTTTATTAGTTGTAACATTTAGGGGTAGAATAGTCGATGCTTGTAGGTATCAGCCTAATTATTTTCAAGGGAGGACACAAACTTAGTTCGGTGGAGTTTGAATGTAATGGAGTATGGAAGTTCATCTTTATCATTGATGGAGGTTTTATTTTATAATAGTGTAATTGCATGGTGTAGTTTACATACCAAGCTGTCTATATTGTGAGATTCCGAGCCTAGAAACTGAGATTCAACTCACTAAATAAGATAAATTCTTCAACTGGAAAAATAATTTGAGGAAATAGGGAAATTTACTATGGTTCAATGACAGATATGAAATAAAGATAAGAGTGTCTTCTGATGAGAGTCATGAGACGTAGGTAAAAAGGTACGTGTGGAAAAATAATACGATACATTTTCACAGGAGAAGCTCTATAAATCGTCACTTTCTTAATTTGGCAAGGCTGTGCGTTGTAGATAGCACGATCTTGCCAACCTACCTAACGGAGGCTGCTGGAAGAGATGCCTGATGTGCCAATTTTGAGACACCGTTTGACACGATTATGCAAACATTTTAAACTACTTATTTCTCCACTTAGTGGTCTTGGATAGCATAGCTGCAAGCCTAGCAGAAGAGTTGGGGAAAATCTGACAGCAGCGAGCAGTAACAGAGGTGCCGTGCCCTTGTTAGTTTGAAGAACAGAGGTGTCGTGAGATGTGAGCTTTAGTAAGGTTGAGGCAAGGATGATTTGGGCTGTTATACGGAGGGGACTTAGGGCTACTTCAGATAAATGAATTTGAAGGGAAAGGGAGGGGAGGGATTTGGAGGGAGCCAATATTCTTTATTTGGATAACAAAGTGGGTGTGGAGGGATTTAGAGGAATGCCAACCTTTACTGGAAATAACATCTGCGTATCCTGGCTGAATCTTGAAATACTGTGCATGCTGATACTTCGACAATTTAGATTTCCTGCTGATAGTTGTTATTGCTTTCGGATCTCGAGTCATTGTTTTTTAAATCATAGTTCAACCTAGATATGATGTGAGTTATTTTACTGAAATTCTTTAACGACTTAACAAATGATTACTTAGGTGGAGTACTATTTCAGTGATGTGAACTTGGCTACTACTGATCATCTTATAAAGTTCATCTTCAAGGATCCCGAAGGATTTGGTATGATCATTCAACCTTTGATTTTACCCTTTATATATATTCGACGTCTTCCCTTGGTAGCCGTAGGTGCCTCTTGGGAGACAATGAGGATAATCATTTACTCTGTATTATTTAGGAACATCATATTATTTATTCTTTTGATGAACTGTCCTACTATTTTGACTTCTGTGTGACTCTATATGCAGTTCCAGTGTCAGTTGTTGCCTCATTTAAGAAGATTAAGGCCTTGATAAGCAGTAATTCTCAGCTTGCATCTGTACTGAGAAACTCAACAAAACTTGTATGTTCTTTCGCTAGTACTCTTTATGTACAACTTTGCTAGTGTCTTGAAATTTATGATCGAGAGCTAGGGTTGTTTTTTCAATCTTGTAAAATATCTCGTCTTGATATTGTTTTGGCAGTCTAAAATGTTTCTGGCCATCTCACTAATTTATCCTGGCCTTTATCTCAGGCAGTTAGCGAAGATGGGAAGAAAGTGAAGCGCCTGCAACCTCTTACTAGCTCTGACATGGAAGAACTGCAGGTATGCTATTAAGTTTGGATATTTTCGTGTTACTCATATTAATATATACCAGTACTTTTATTGACCTATCAGTTCCATATTATATGTTGTGCACCTTGAAATACTGCCTACTGTGTTTTCTACATGCATTATCCGTCAGATATTTTTTAATTTTTTTAATTTTTTACTGTGTAGGCTCGCATCATTGTGGCAGAAAATTTACCAGAGGATCATTGCCACCAAAATCTTATGAAGATTTTCTCAGTTATTGGGAGGTACAGTCTAGTCTAACTATTGTATGTCTAATGTATAGACTTCATAGTACAAGATGTTTAAGGTTTCATCAACGATGGGTCTAGGTTCGCTTACCCTTTCATCTACCATGCTAACATTGACAGAGATGTTGCCGTGGAAGGCCAGCAATATAAGTAGTAGTATATGATAAAGAAGAGAAGAAAAAAGGTCCTTATATGGTGTATTATGGTGTAGAGTTATTGGTGCTTGGTATACTGTTTCTTGTTCACTGTTGAGCTTTTCTCTCCATTTTTTTTCTTCAGTGTGAAGTCTATTCGCACCTGTCAGCCTCAGCCTTCCAACAATGGAGCTTCCTCAGCATCTAGGTCATCAAAATCTGACAATTATCCTTACAACAATAAGGTAAACGGAAAGCTCTATGTTCAGCTGTGACGAAGTTACATGATTGTAGTTTGTCCTTGCTTTATTGAGTCATTGCTCTTCTATAAAAGGGCAGTTTGTTAGTTCAGCGCATTCCTTCTGTTTTATACTCCTGTTTTATATTCCTCTGCATTTTAGGGGTGGGATAATTAACCTTGATTTTTCTTTCTCCAATTGTCACTGTGTTGCAGTGGCTGGTCAGAATGTTCTTATGATGAAATTTTTTTCCATTAGCTGATGATTTTTATACAAAAAAATAGGCATGGCAAAATGCCACACTAGACAACATTCTCATCACCCCATTCCTGTTAGCTTATAATTGAATTTTAGAACTGAATTGACTGAAATAGTGATTGAGTTCATAGTGCTAAAAAAATAGCTATTTACATTCTAAATATTAAAAAATAGTTGAAATGAATGCATGTGGCATTGTATCTCAGTAGCTGATAGCCCTCATCAAGTGAACGGAACAAGTTGAGGAGGCTAATTACACAGAAATAATTAGAACTTCTAATGAAACTTGTATTGTGGATGTGATGGCTGTTATTCTATGACCTAATAGAAACAATTTTGTCTGTTGTACAGTTGCATGCTTTTGTGGAATATGAATCTGTTGAGCTAGCTGAGAAAGCGGTATGGAATTGGTTTCCTTTTGCAATTCTGTTCTCATTGAAATGTTTTTTCCCCTAAAAAAATTTCCAGTCCTTGAAAGGATATTGAGTAGAAATGGTGAAAATTTTGTTTGGCTTTTAGATTGCGGAGCTGAATGTTGAGGATAGCTGGAGAAATGGCCTCAGAGTTCGTCCACTTCTGAAACAAGTGGTATAAGCTCTTTACATTCAAATCATCTATTTGCTTATTTCATTAGAAGGTTTTTGTTATGTTGGTATCTTTATTCCTAAATAAATGTGGGTTATATGGTGAGAAAATACATCGCAGAACTTAATCCCAGAAAACTTGAGCTTCAGTGTGGATTATTCTTGCAGATGAATTGTTTGATTATTACCCTTGAAAACTTCAGTGACTGTTCATTAGCTACAAATGGACCAATGTGTTGCAGACTGGCAGTAACTTGGTTGTTGGGGACTTGGGTCCTTTTTAAATCAGCTAATGAGGCACACAGTTGAAAACTTCAAAAGTGATTGTTTTTTCCTTAAAAGGACAATGTTTACCACGTTATTCTACATGTTTGTTAGATCGTTAAATAGGTAATTTATTTTAAGTGGAATTAATGCGCTTTTTATATTATGCTGATTTCCATTTGATCCATATATATTCCCTTCTTTTCCCATTATTTCTTGCTTCAGTTGAAGTCTGGCCAAAGACAAGCAAAGAAAGCAGGCAATGAAGGCGACGTAAACAGTGAAGAAGTATCTATTTCCACTTCGGAGCTGAACCAGAATGAGAAATCAACAGAACATATTACTGCTGAGATTGGTGGCCAATCTCCTGAACATGTAAGTATTTTTCTGCTATCACTATATTAATTGGCTATCTGATGGAGACAAACGCTTCTGATTAGTTTTATTTACTGGCTTTATTGTACAACTTATTTCAGTTAATGACTGCGAAGTGAAGTTTGTAAACTGATCTGCATATTTTTCTCCTTTTGTTTACGTATGCTGTTTATCCAGTATTTTATGTAGCTTTCTTTTAATCCTCACAGTTATTTCGGATAGAGCGTAACCACCCTCTCTGGTATTAAAAGTTCGTCCCAGTGTGCACATAGCTTCTTTTAGCAGCCATCTTTTGGCCCAGTAGCTGTTTTTTTATATCTCTTACGTGTTGCATTGTACATCCATTTTTTGATATAAAGGGAGCCACAACTCCACTAGGTTTTAAATACTGCCGGGTTTTGACACCGGTTGTGAGTAACTGAGTATTACCATTCAATGACTTTACTCATTAAGCTAGCTCACATCTCCAATGCATCCATTTGTAAATTCTCCGGCAATGTGGCGTCCAAATAGTTGACCTGGTTTAGCATGTTTTTTATTTCTCTTTTTCAATACTTCTCGTTATTTGTTTTCACAGGGAGAAGAACAAAGCATGGATAAAGAGGGAGGACAGAAAAAGAGCCGGAATCGGGGCAAGGGAAAAGGGCGAGGAAGGGGTCATAACAACAATCATAATCATCACCATCAGAATAACAGGACAAGTAACGGTGAGCAGCCAGTTATTGGTGTTGCCAAGCAGCCACCTCCTGGACCTCGAATGCCTGATGGCACCCGCGGATTCTCATTGGGTCGAGGGAAACGCCTTACTGTTCCTGCTGCTTAAGTCAAGCCCAACAAACTTTTGCACATTTGGTTTCAGATTTTGTGTGCTTACCAAGTCATCGTGTGCCTGTGTGCTGAGTGCTTCGAAGGGGAAAACTTTAGCGCGTTCCATGTGTGTGCCTCCATGTTATCGAGTGGCTTATTTCCCGGAATAGATATGTATCAAACTCATTTGTTGTGCTTACAAGAAAATGTAGAAAGTAAAACTAAGTAACATGGGTCTCATACATGTAGAAATATGTGAATGAATGACTGAACTATGATCAATGCAATGCAAGTCTTTGTTGTACAAGTCTCTCATGCAAGCAATTCTCTCCCCAGAGCTTCCCAACAAGTCGTCGGCAATCTACACTTGACTCGTTAACTCAGCCCATACTCGAAAATTTTCCTCATGTACATGCGTGTTTTCAACTTGACATCTAGACCTAGCTATGTGAACTTGCAAACTGAAGCAACTCACCTCCTGTCAAAGACAGTTAAACCATACTCAATATTTTCTCTTAAATATTGGACGGGTTTACTTGGATAAAGAAATACTTCAATTTATTTATGTCAATGTCCAGAATACACCATATGAGTATACTACTCGTCTACTCCATCCGTTTCATAAATACCTTTCAAAATATGAAAATTTTATGTTTTCACGAATATAAAAATACTTGTAATAATGCAAGCGGGTCAAGTGGAGTAATTGTGAGGATGAATGAAATCTAAGTGAGATATTGTGAATTTGTGATGCATTGCCAATTTGCCAATACATAAAACAATTACCGTTGAAAACTAAAAAAGTGTTTCCAATATAGAATTAAAATAAATATCCAGACAGTTATGTAACAACAAAGGCCTATTAGCTCAGTTGGTTAGAGCGTCGTGCTAATAACGCGAAGGTCGCAGGTTCGAGACCTGCATAGGCCAATAACTTTTTTATTTTTTATTTTTTCTAATGTAACAAAAAAAAAGTATATTTTTTTTTTAAAGCAAAAACAAAAAAAACATTCACTCACTCAACTCTCAACTCTCAACTCTCTCACCCACCTCACACGTCCACACCTCACTCAAAAACCATCCAAAAATATCTCCGCCACAAAAATATCTCCTTTTCTCTCTCCACCATGACAACCACCGAACAACCACCATCCGCCACCACATCTCCTCCCGTAATCCTCTTCCCTGGTCCATCCGCCTTCCAACCACACTCTCCACCACCACCGCAACCGCCGCAAACATCACCGTCTCCTCCGCCGTGCTCCGTCATCCGCCGCCGTCCTCCGATTCGACTCACCACCGAGTTCGACAGCGATACCTTGCTGTTCTTCCATAAAGTATCTTCTAAGCTCTTTAATGGCCTCGCTAAGCTCAAGCTCTCTTTTCGGAATACTTCTGCTGGTGAGGTTGTTGAACCTCAGGTGTCTCTTCTTACGAAGCATCTTAATGTTCATTACGACGTCGTTGAGAGGAATGCGTTGTTTAATGGATTCTTTGATGTTGGACCAAATTTGAAGATTAATGCTGCTCATGATCTTAAGGTTTATTTCCTTTCGCTTTGATTCGTTTTATTTTATTTTGTTGTTAGTTTGTTTTTTTGATTGTTGAAATTTGATTGAAAATACGATAATTCGAACATGTATCCTGATTGAAATTACGATAATTCGAAGATGATAATTTTGTTTTATTGTTAGCTTGCTCGGTTTTGATTGTTGAAATTTGATTGAATTAGGTGAACATGTATCTTGATTGAAGTTACGATAATTCGAAGATGATGATTTTGTTTTATTGTTAGCTTGCCCAGTTTTGATTGTTGAAATTTGATTGAATTAAGTGAACATGCATCCGGATTGTTATTACGATAATTCGAAGATTAATTAAGAATAAGTGAATTAGTCAATCTGATGTTAGATGAAATTTGTTCTGGATGTTATATTGTGTAAAATGCCGAAATTTGATGGCGGTTTATGGTATGTATGTTGAGGATTACAATCGAATTGAAATTGACGTAGGCATGTATCCTGATTGTTACTATGATAATTCGAAGATTAAGATAAGTCAAATAGGTGAATGAATTAATCTGAAGCTCAATGCTGCTCATGAGCTTGAGGTTTATTTCGTTATTGTTTTCGTTTCGTGTTGATTTGTTGTTAGTTTACGCGTTATTGATTGTTGAAATTTTCGTTTGCAGTTTATATTGGAGATTTGTTGAGGTTGAAAAATGAATTGAATTAGGCAAACGTGCATCCTGGTTGTAATTATGATGACTCGGAAATTAAGAATAAGTGAACTAGATAATCTAATGTCAGATGAAATTCAATCTGGATGTTTTATTGTTTGAAATTTTGATAAGTCTAAGAGTATTGTTTGCGCTCGTGCTCGTGCGATGCTGATGTTTTGAGTTTGTTGAGATTTAGAATTGAATCGAATTAGGGAAACATGCATTTAATAGCTGATTGTTAGTAAGACATGCAATTCGAAGGTTAAGAAGAAGCGAATTGCTCAATCTCAAGGTTTGGTTTAGAACTTTAGTTGTTTTTGATTGTGTTAAATATTTGTCGATGTATGGTGTTTCACTTTTTGAGTTTGTTGGGAATGGATAAAGAATTGAATTAGATACATGCATCAAACATGTGATAGTCAATATGATAATTCAAAAATTAAGAATAAGTGAATTACTCGATGTGATGTTAGAATGAAATTCGTTGCCGATGTTTTACTGTCTGAAGCTTTCAACAATATAAGCTTCATGTTACGCGTTTGCTCAATGTTGATGTTGTGTAGTGATAGATTTTGTATTGCGATAGCTGAAATATAGAGCAAGGAAAGGAATCACTTTATTTAAATAAAGTTGTAGCGCCTACATGTTATATTTAGGTAGTGCTCATGTAACACATTGAAATTTGAAAAACTGAGGGGTTAAAATGCAGGAGTTTACTGTAAGTGGTATAGTAGATATCCAGTTTGAGCTTGCCAGGATTTTGACACAGTCATTTACGCTAATTAAACCAGAATAACGGGAAGAACGAAATGTATAGACCTCAGGTTGGGCTGTTAACAAGGAACTTCTCTGCCCAATATTATTTGAAAGAGAAGAATGTCGAAGTTAAAGGTTCAGTTCATGTTGGTTCAGGATTGCAGCTCAGAGCTGCCCATAATTCAAAGGTTTCTGTGCCTTTTTATGTCTCTTTTGCTCTCCCAATTAACACGTAAAGTTAGTGGTGGCCATGAGACTATAATTTTTTTATGGCATACACATTAAATATCAGTAGAAAAGGGTAGAAATTATCTCAGAGACTCAGACACGGTTGTTTTTTAAATTTTAAGCTATCTCTTATAGTGATTTGGTGCGTATGTCTTTTTTTCTTTTTTCAACAAGTGCGTGTACATCTGTTTGTTGATATCTAAACCGGTGTTTAACATTCTGTTATTGTATCCCATATCGCTTTTATTATTCAGGCACAACAGGGAGAAGTTACATTGGTTGCAAATCTTTCTGATCCTGGATATCAAGTTGAGCTGGCATCTCCAGTTCCATCCATTGGTTTGGTGAGTTGGTCTATTTTGAATTCTCCTTGACCAAATTCATGACGTGTTAGTTATGGAATACGTAGTATTTTCCCTCTATTTATCTCCTCAATATACGATGAACATGCAAAGAAGTAAATGTTCCTTCTAAACTCTATGGTGGGCGGCTATCACTGTGTTAACAGAGTACTAGACCAACAGTCCATGTTGTCAAGGGATCTTGTTTCCAGCGCCTCGTCGCCCTTAACAGGTGGTGCGTCATGACGTTGTCATGGCATACTTCTTGTTTAAGCTTGCTTAGGCACACCTCAGCCCGTAGCATGTTCATATTTCCCGAGCATTGCATGTGTAGCTCCATCTTGGGCTTGTTTTGAGCCAAAATGTAGCATGCCTATCATCTGTGTGGTGTTATATGCATCTACTCTGAGTTCATGATGACATTTGCATCCTCAAAGTTAGTGTCGTCAAGTGATCATGCATCAATGTAGCATTTTTGGCGTCACATGAGGCGCAAGGCCAGTACAATCTATGGGGAGGGGAACCCGTGACCTATTGTCACTATATCTCCGTCTTAACACACAAGCTTAAGACCTCTTCGGTTGGAATTTTGAGAATATATTGCACATTCTTCCTCAACCTCCTCATGAGAAGTCGCTGGAAAAGAGATTGTTTCAATATGAGTGTTCCCTTTTGTGCTGATGTCTTATGTATCTCCGTGCTGAGGTCCTTGTTTGCTCTTGTTCTGTAGCCGCGGGCAACTTTGAAATTTCCATGTGGTGAAGTGTCAGTAGAAGAGAGAGAGGATGAAGAAGTGAAGAGAATTTTGTCAGTAAATGGTGTTGTGAAAGGTTCTATTCTTAATGGATTTTGCACTGCTCTGTACAAAGATGAAAATTTGAATCTGAGATACTCCTATAAGGTGCGCTTTCTGGTATCTCTGTTTTGTTCTATATCTGTATGACTTTACAGTCACTTCCTATGGACATGTAGTAGTAATGGCTTTGTGGTAGAGTCTGGCTAACTCTGAATCGCTACCACACCTACTTGTTTTTGTGTTGCTTGTGCTAGTTGCTTTGAGCTTATAAATAGTGCTGATTTGGATCTTTGAAATGCATGCAGGATGATGAAATATCTTTCATACCGAGCATTTCTTTACCTACAAATGCAGTGTCATTTGCGTTTAAACGGCGCTTTAGTCCCTCGGACAAATTAAGGTTAATTTCCGCCTTCCATCTAATTTTAGAGGATGATTTCTATTGGAATGGATGTGCAAGTTTTGATAGTTTCAGCAGAGAGAAAAGTCTACTGTCCTTCAGCCTGTTTGAATATGCATCTAAAGCTATATCAAATTTCTGAAATTTCCCCTGAAATTTATGCTTCCAGTTATTGGTACAACTTTGATTCAAACTATTGGAGTACGGTGTACAAGCATACAGCTGGCAAGGATTATAAATTCAAAGCTGGATATGACTCTGAGATCAGATTGGGCTGGGCGTCGCTTTGGGTAAGTGATGTGATTTCTTCTGTTCATCCCTATTATATTGAGATTGATATTGGAATCTATGAATGCCAAATATATTGAGATATATTTAAGGGAGTAACTACTCCTCTTGTAGGCACTGGAACAACATAAATGAATGCCAGATATATTGAGATTTATGAGAGTAAAAAATAAGTATATTTTAGTTTTGACCACCATGGAGATGTTTGTGGGATCTATATGGGATGCCTGATTCGTAATTCATTGATAAAGTCGTATGAGTTTTGATGCATGCCTTTGTATGCCATTGCAAGGTGATTATTGAGATCTTAAAAAATTGACCTGCATTTCAATGGGGAAACCGTCGTCAATTATTAGGTTTTTGAGGTAGAAACGGGAATTGCTCTTTTGTTTGCAGTTTTTCTTTTAATGGAAGATTTTAATGAAACTAAACCTTTGTAAGGCAGGACCCACAGTTGTTATTTTCTGATTTAGATCTCTTTTATCGATCCTATTCAAAAATTATTTCTGTGTGGCGTTTGCATGACTAGGCATTTTTATCTTGATTGCGTACTCTTACGAATCAACAATGATATGGAAATACTTTTTTTGAGCAGTGAACAATTTGGATTATTTCCTTAGCTAGATGTTATGAATGCTCAACACATAAATGCTCTTTTTCCAGGTTGGAGATGAAACCGGAAAAGCCAAATCCGCACCCATGAAAATGAAAGTTCAGTTCATGCTTCAAGTACCTCAAGATGACATTAAATCTTCCGTTTTGATGTTTCGGGTAAAGAAGAGATGGGACATATGACCACCTTGTTGTACTGCGAATCTTATCGACACCTTTGAACTCCAGAAGCGTGAAGGTGGAATTAGAGAAGCTGCTCACGGCTCATCCCAGTTCAGTTTTGTGGGAATTCCTGGTATATATCTTAGATTATGGTCCGGCCTCGAATTGTAGTTCAGAAAGACAATTACAGTACGAAGCCAAAGTCTCAACTCTTAACTATTTGTTTGGCTTTTGACCATGATGTAATAATGTGAAATGACTTGTTAACCTAGCTGTGCTTTTGAGCTTTTCTTACCATGGAGTATTCAGACAATGATACCTCTATATCCTAAGTTCGTAACATAGGGATAGATTATGTACCCCTGCCCTTTCTTCAATTTTTACCCCATCTTTGGAGGGGTACTATTATGCCGATTTTAAACACATAACAAAAACTTCGGCGTGTGAGATATCATTCTTCGGTGCCGCTTTATGTAACTCTTTAGTTGCTTGTTGATATGTGGTTTAGATAGACTCTTTCGTTTTGTGCCTATTTTCATTGTACGGTATCATTATCACAAGTTCTGGTCAAAACAGAAGGATCAAACGTTAAAACGGGGCAAGTAATCCCGTGCCCCGTTTGAACAAAAGGGTCTGCTAGCTATGGAATGGGTATTTGCAAGCAATTAATGTACCTTCACACCCGACTGAAAATACCAAATTACTAAAATCTGCCAAGAGAAAGGATGTAAAGATCCAAAGAGGCATTTACACACAAAATATGGAAATACATCGAGATGGGATGCTGATAATGTTCAAACTTAGGTTATTAGTGATCGAGTGTTGTGACTTTACTAACTAAATTTGATGCTGATAATGTTCAAACTTTGGTTATTAGTGATCGAATGTTGGGACTTTACTAACTAAATTTGATGTTGATAATGTTTGATGCTGATAATCTTCAAACTTAGGTTATTAGTGTGATCGAGTGTTATGATTTTATTAACTAAACTAATTAACATACACATGATTAGCGTATATAAAAGATCGAGTAGTATAACGTAATTTGAATTTTGAACCATTATATCATCGCAGAATAAATTCTAAATCGGTGAGATGAAATAGAAGAATTTACAAAAAGTCATGCTTACGACGACTTCTTTAAAGAGACATTTTACAACCCCTCCCACTTATCCTCCAATTTGCCCTTTGTCTCACGTCTCTTCAAAGTGACGGATTTTGTCCATAAAAAATGAGATGAGAATTCGTGAAGAATGTAATCATTTCAAACCCCCAAAAAAACATACGAGTAAAACAAAAACGTGGGGTGTCAACAAAATCATCAAAAAGTTGCCAATCTTTTACCAAAATTAGTTTGATACTCGGGTAAAATTTGAGTGTAAAAGTGAAGTATATATATGTTGGGTCTACCCTAATCTCCTAAACTAATAAGCAAAAACTAAAATCAAAATCAAAATCAACAAAAAAAAATAATGTCAACCACCACTTCATTGCGGCTCTTACTTTCTACTCCTTTTAATCCTTCTTCTTCAACTACTTCTTCTTCTTCTTCTTCTGCTTTCTCTTCATTTCACTGCAAATGGGTTGTCCCCAAAAAATCATCTTTTCCCTCAAAGGTTTCATCTTTTTATCCATTTTGTTACTGAATTATGCTGTTTTTTTGTTTGATTGTGTTTTGTTTTGGTAATTGATTGCTTTTTGTAATGTTGGTATTTAAGAATTGAATGATTGTGATTGTTTTTATGATGTTTTTGTGGATTTTAGGATTTGGGTTTTGTCTTGTTGTTGCTGGATTTTTGTTTTGAAGTGGGAAGTGGATTTGGGAGGTTTTGAATTGTGCTGTTTTTGGATAAAAGAGCTAGGATTTAGACCGGAAATCGGGTTGTTTTCCGAAATTGAGAAGTTTATGGTTACTCATGATGTGTACTGATGTTGAAAGTTTAGTAATTTTTGGGTGGAGGAAATAGAATCTTAGGTATAGTGGCCTAGTTTGTCTGCTCAATTGTGACATTGTTATCAGGACTTGGTATTGCTTCGAATCTTCATCGGACTCATAATGCCGTTTAGTGGATATCTGTGTTGTGTTTGCATTTTGCTTGGATTGGTTTGTAGCCTAGTAGGATCATTAGAGTGTTCGTGAGCAACGTTTATATCGATGCTGGTGGTCAGCGGTATGAGGTTAATTTGCAGGATGTGTTTGTGGGGTGAAATGAGTGGTAACAGACTAATAGGGATATGGTCACATGCCTTTTATTCATGGATATAAACCTAATGAACAACTCTGTCCATGCTGTAGTTGGGAATTTGGGATGAGTAAAGGTTCTGATAGTCAATGTGTGAAAGCCTCGTTCTTTTTCAGTTAAATGCGTTCTTGGTTGATAGATAGGAATTGGGGATACTAAGTTAAATTTGTGAGGAAGGATCTCGTCTGACATCTTGGGTAGGGTTCATTTCTTTTACATTTGTTGCCGGATCAAGTTCATGTTTTTTTAGGGCTTGAGGATTTAATTTGTTTGACAAGATAAGATAGGTCCACGGAGATGCCAGAAAGGAGTATGTGTTATTATAGAAGTAGTATATTTTTCAATTAGGAAACTATGCTTGGTATTCATTTTCAGTAAGCATGAGATTGAAAGAGAGAATTGCCCTAAGATGTAAAGGCTGGTGCAATTTTGGCCTTTTGCAATATCTGAATTGTTCTTAAAACGCCGATATTTGGCAAATCTCATACTTCCGTAAATGATACTTAATTTCTATTAATTTAATATGGGAATTAAACTTGATAGGTATGTGGAGCCGGAGACATTAGTTCACAGGTGGGTTTTTAGCTAGAATTTACTTAAATTGCTGAAAACAGAAAAAATGTAGCTAGATGATCTGCTTTGTAAAAGTCAGGCGCCGATATATTTTCCCTTTCAGCGATTGCTAAATCTTTGGAATATTCACCTTTTTTTAAATTGATTTTCCATTTAAGTTGGTTTGACGTTGGGACCTACTTAAACCGTAGTGGCTGTGATAAACAGTTATAGAAGTTAGTCGTTTGAAAAAAGTATTTAAGTTGTAACATTAAAGCATATTTCTTACCAATTTCCCTGTCAAAAGTTAATGCTAAAAGAAGAGAGATTTATGTTTCATGTGATGCCAACATTAGTTATCACGATCCAGGTAGCTTGAGTTCATCTGTCATTTTACATCATGGCATGTGGTTTTCACTAATGACTTAATACCAGGGACTGTTTTTTATGTACATGATAATGTGGTATAGTGGGCTGTTGCGAGTATGAAGAACCCTCATAACATGGACAAAGGGACGACAGGCATGGAAGATCCCACTGGTGTGTTTGGATCTGATGAGGATTCTGGCACCAAAATTCCATCACAAGCTAAATCTCTCGTGGAGGGATCAAACTCAGTAATGGTGTCCGAGTATAAACCTATCCGTGATGTTGATTACATTCAGGTTGAGTATTTATTCGTTTTCCTGTGGCTACCTTATAAAATTTACCAAAATTTATATAAGGCGGTTGGAGTCATATGTTGTATACTTCATTTATTCTTAGGGTTAATGACTTGTCTGTCTGCATATGTATGTCTTACACAGGACTCACGTGATATACCTATAATGTGATGAAATACCGCTGTTAATGGGATAATAATTTTTTTAAATTACCATGATTTCTTTCACACTACTCTTATGTCTCACTATAAAGCTTATTTTGTAATGTGGCGTTAACATCAAATAGTTTTCATCCACCACATACTGTAGGCTGGTATCCTCATCCCATCGCTCTGTAACGTGACTAATGTCAATGCATGTTTGCAGTAGATAAATAGAATTAGTTAGCAATTTGGCATTAAAAAAAAGGAGCATTACTTACCTTATGGTCTTTCTCAACATGGTTTCTGCTCCGTTGTTCGTGTGATTGTCCTTAAGATTTGTACATTGGATTATTGAGTAATAATTCATTTGCCGATTCATCTTACTTTCCTTATATCTCATCTTTCACAACTAATAAGTAGTAAATCTTAGCTATGAGTAATCCTCATTTTCTCTTCCTTGCAATATGCGACCGTCAGTTGTCCTTGCAATGAATGCTTATTTGAGAATGGTATACTGGAGTATGGGGCAATGAGTTTGTAGTTTATATTGCGTTGCCTATGTTTTATTTTTTTGAGTGTTAAATCTAGTTTAGCTATTGGTCATCCTCATTGTTTTTCGTTTTGGAATTTTCCACAGGAATTGTTGGCCATCCAGCAGCAAGGGCCACGATCAATAGGGTTTTTCGGAACCCGGAATATGGGCTTTATGCATCAAGAACTAATCGAGATTCTTAGCTATGCTATGGTCATAACTGTACGTCCAATTAACTTTCATGATTTCATATGCCGCCACTGACGTCCTTCCTTATATTCACGACAAATCTTACTGTTTCTGCAGAACAACCACATATATACTTCCGGTGCCTCAGGGACTAACGCAGCTGTTATTAGAGGTGCATTGAGGGCTGAAAAACCTGAACTTCTTACTGTGATTCTGCCTCAAAGTTTAAAAAAGCAGTCTTCAGAGAGCCAAGAATTGTTGTCAAAAGTAAGACTTCACAATCCCGCATATTTTGTGATAATTATGAGTTGCTCAATATTTAGTTCATACTTAAGCCCGTTAGATCTAAAGAGTTGTATTAGGTTAGTGCAGGGTTCACTGATACGGTATCACTTGGGCATTGAATTCCGTGCTATAATTTCTCCTTGGAATCAGGTGTTCAATCATTGAATGAACCTGGTTTTCCATTTAGGAAAACTAAAACTGGTTACACTTTATTATTGAAGGAAACAATTTTCTTCAGGATAGGTGGTCTAGATATCTTCAAATCCATAACCCTTTTTTGTTAAACCTGGTTTCTGATTCTAGAATTGAACCGTATGTGGCCTCGTGGGTTTTTTTTGTTCATATGGAGGGATAGCATAATTCATGTAGAGGGCTGTAGAATCTTGATAGAGCCATATTATCTTATCATTACTACCAAAATTACCATTCTTTGATTTCTAATGGTTTAGATGTGTTTGAATTCTGTGATTCCATAAGATAAGCTGTCTTAGCGTGCTAGCAGTGAAGCGAAAAATATGTTGCAGGGATGAAACTTGGTTTATCGAAATGATTTTCATCACCATTTTTTTTTAAATAAAAACTGTCATAAGTCACACAGTTTTATTGCAATTCTTGCACTATTTACTCGTTAATAGTAGTACGTAAACTGAGAATATCTATCTGCTAATTAATTGGATATGCCTTTAGATTAACTTGCATTGAAATTCTCTATGGCAAGGAGTGAATCGGAGTAATATTAGGGTGCGTTTGAGGTTGCTGAAACTCATTTTAGCCCAATCCTCATCTTTAAGATGATTTGCGAAATTCTATCATCATGGCGATATCCGAGTATGTATTAAGGTTTCTTCACAATGTTATTGCAGGTGAAGCATGTCGTTGAGAAGCCTCATAATGATCACTTACCTCTGCTAGAAGCTAGCAGGTACGTAGTAGTTTGAGGTTCAATTATCTCTTGATAGTGTTACAGGTCTCGACATTATCTCAAAGAAGTGAAATATTGGTTTCGTATAACATTACCCTGTCTCTAGTCCCTTAGTGGCTACTGCAAATTGTGGGGGGATCGGATGTAGGCAGCTTTACCCTTGTATTAGCAATACAAAGAGGTTGTTTATTAATGACTCTGAACTGCTACAACGGACTGATACTTCAGAGTAGAAAGAAGTGCAACCACTTTACTGAACCATTTTGCTTTATTCCATCTTAATCTTAATCCAAACCGAAGAGTAATGTATCTTTGGCTCCACTTCATACATGAAACAAATTGTACAC
>JAOWBH010164105.1:0-11060 GCA_028566215.1 Silene coronaria
AAGCCTCCAACAACCACCATGCCTTCCACCATCCACAAACCCTAATTAATAATAGTAATTGCTAAGTATATCAATTTTAGTAAAAATTAAACCTAATAATTTGAATTAAACATATTAATAGTTGTTAAAAAGCCAAATTAGTTCACTAATTAGAGAGTTCTATTCCATTATTCAATTTTTTAGAGTAATTAGATTCAATATTAGGTAAATATAGAGTTAATTTGATTATGTTAGGAAAAAGGGTATGAGTGGGAAACTTTATGAAAAAATGTATGTGAAAGAGTAAAATCCGTATGTGAAAAAGTAATTCCGTAAATTATTAGCTTGATTGATCAATCTACTATTTAAGGCAAAATTACTAATTTCACCGGATATGCTATTTATCAATTATGGCTTAAATTTAAATAAAAAATAATAATTAATTTATCTCACAAAAAATGAGAAGAATAAAGTCAAGGAAGAGTAATGGAGTCATCCTTGGGTTGAGTTAAATTGGTTAGGTCATGCGCCGACACACAAGTTCACACAATCGACCCATGGGCTGCTTCTTCTTCTTCTTCATTGACATACAGAAATAAATAATCTCCTGACCAAAACAAACAATGTATTTACAAATATAAAATAAAATAATCCCAAAAATTTCAAATTCAAAAAATTGCGCTCTCTACTCACTGTCTAACGGCTAGTAGGTTTATCAGATCCCGCCCAAGTATATAAACACTTGAAGCCTCCATTTCTCCACACCTCATTTACCCACCATTTCCCTACCTACTTTCTCACTCCAAATTCCCCTCCCCCGACTCAAAAACTTAAAAGAAATGGATTTCCAGAACATGAAGAGGCGCCAACTTCAATCCCTTTGCAAGCTCAACAACATCCCTGCTAATCTCACCAATGCTGCTATGGCCACCGCTTTATCCAATCTTCCTACCGTACGTCTTTCTTTCTTTCTCTCTTTTACTGTCTTATTCTATTTTATCGACGAGAGCAGATGATTTTAGATTCATTTGATTCATCTATTCATTTTGTTGTCGTGTCTTCGTTTGTCGATTGATTCCACATCGTATAAATGTCACATGTCACTCTCATCTATACCTTAATGCTTCTGGATTCTGACACCGTAGTGATGCCTAGACCTAGATAATCGTATTTTCAATGTGATTCATTTTATCGACTAGTTCTGATGATAATAGATTCACTTGATTCACCTAAATTGTTCCGATTATTCGTTATTAATTTGTTGTGTTACCATCTCGTGATTGACTGCACCACGGATTAACGTCAGTGATTTTGTCTATAGCTTATTGATTCTAGAATCTAGAATGCAACCTCAGTGATTGATTGATTGATTGATCAGGAAGTTCTAATCATAATTGATAGATTGATTCACTTGATTTAGTTAAATTATACAGAGTATTGATTATTAATTTGTTGTGATTGACTCCAACACGAATTAACATCGAGAATGGAACCTCAATGGATTAAACCGGGTGAGCTATTGTTTTATTCAATTGAAAATGTTTTGCTTATTCAATAAATGTTTTTGAGTAATTGATTTATTAGGGTATGTTTGTGTTCAAGTTGGGACTTGCATAATCCAATTTCACTATGGTGGTGTTGTTCAGACATGTTAATGGCTTATTATGTTCAATTTGAATTTATTTTACCTATGTCGATTCGTAAATAGTGCATAAGCTTTGTAAGTTGGTTGTTCTTTGGACAACTAAGTAGATACTCCCTCTATTACAATACCCCTCACAACTAGTAAAAATGTAAACAAATGAACGGGATTAAGGGAGTATTGGATTTATATGTAAACAAATGAACGGGATAAAGGGAGTAGTGGATTTATGTCGTCGCTGGTTCAGTAAACTTTGAAGTAAATATTATCAATAGTCGAACTTTTGAGTTGTTCACTGTATATGGACATACTTATTTGATGAGTGTTCTGATTGTTCATTATCTTGTCTGCACTTCATGTATTAGGGGTGTGTTAGGAATTGGATTCTCATACAACCATCTCTTTATTTGAAAATAAATGTAATTGTTACTGTAATGTGTACAGGTGGAAGGTCTTGAAGAATTTTTGAGAGATCCCACAGCCGGAGATTTTGGATCTCCTGACGTCCGGACTACAACTCGTCAAAAAGTCACAATAGAAGAGCCTGAAGGATCCAATTTAACAACAAGAACTCGTGGAACAAGGAGGCGAGTTGTAGAAGGAACCGACACAAGAAAGACCCTTGCTACACGAACAACGCGAAAGAAGGCATCTGAGGAGGCTACCGCTCAGAAGCGGGCCGAAAAACATTTACAGGCTGATTTTGAAGCGGACTTGGTGCAGTCTCAAGTATCTGATAACAGTGGACTAGTTGGTAGGTGTCTTCTGAACTTCCCAGTATAGATTATTGAATTTTCATACTTGAGGGTCTAATTAATATTTTTCCTTGTCTAAAAGGTGAGTCCATGGAGATATCAGAAGATGTGTCTGCAGTCAGTATGGATAAGGAGGCTCCCTTGTCGTTGGAGAGCCAGAATGAATCTGAAAAGGTGGTTCAGGAAGTTGTCAATGATGTCCTAGAAGTATTTGATGTTGTTGATAACAAGGAGAATCTGGAGAATAACGATGATGTAAGCAAAGATGAAGAGGTGCCCACTGAGATGTACAACAGCAATTGCAAGGTGGATTTTCACAGCCTCAGTAGAAGAGACCTGCAAGGCCTTTGTAAGAAGAACAAAATCCCGGCAAATACTAGCAATGCTACAATGGCTGATGCCCTCGAGTCCCTTGAATATGTAAGTCATTGGTAGTTCGATCCACAAAAATTGAGACTGATAAATCTTGACCCATTCAAGTTCATTTGTAATTTCTAATTTATATCATGATGATAAAATGTAGTCAGCAATTTATTTCTACTGCAATGTCACAGGTTGAAGGACTTGAAGAGTTTCTTGAGGAATCTAATTCACAGGCTCCACGCTCACCTACCATGTCTGAGATGACTTCATCTTGTGCCCGTCGGACCTGGACTAGTAGAAGGGTATCTAAAGAGCCAGCAAGCTCAAAGCTGATCACAAAGTCATGCCGTGGATCCAGGAGAAAAGTGATAGAAGAGATTGATCAAGAGAATACTTCTGCAGTGTCTCAAGCTTCAGAAGCAGGTACTAGTACTGTTGTTTGCAGTGTGGAGAGTGTTCAGAAAAAGGAAGTGCTAACATATAGCAGAAGAGTTAACAAAGCAAGTGCAGCAAACCAGTTAGGGAATGTAGAATGTTCGGGGAACGTGACCTCCGATGAGGGCGGACTGTCGGTTGTTGAAACAGCCGAGATTGTTAATCCTGAAGTCCTTGATTTTGTTAATACTAGCAATGGTAAGGGTACTGTATTAGTATTTTCTTCACGAAGGACCATCTTCTTTCCTTCTAATAATGTACCGTATGATGATATTATTTGTCTAATCTGTAGGTTTCACTCAAGAAGCTGCATCAGTGAATAACTTTATTGGACCTCTTCAGAACATTGACCCTTCAGAAAATGACAACGGAAAAGGTTAGTTTCTCACGTTCTGTTTATTCACCTATTTTATTTATATTTCTGTCTCTTTGAAGAAGGCGATGTTTCTTTTGTTGCAAGCTGTCATATACTTCTAGGCAAGTGACATTTTATGCTTGCAGGCGACTATAGCGTCCTTGCTACCGAGAATGTCAAACTACTCGAGGATTCGGAGAACAAGAAAGATGGTGATGTTGATCATATTAGCATTGTATCAGAGATCCCTGTACAACTACAGAAGACGGTGAAGGAGATAGTCGTCAGTGAGTCTAAAGATAGTCAGCCTGAAAATGGTAATGGAAGTACTAAGGAAAAAAGTTCAGAGGGCACGGAAGTGTCAAGTGATGCAGGGTCTGAGAATAGGTCTGAAAATAGTGAGCTTCAAAATGCCAATGAAGGTATGAACACAGAGAGTTCTGAGGACAGTGACCTGCCAAGTGATGCCGTGTCTGAGAATGGGCCAAAAAATAGTGAGTTTGAAAATCTCTGTGAAGGGACAAACACAGGAAGGTTAGACAGTGAAGTATTTACTGATGCAGCATTTAAGTGTGAACCTCTTAATTTGTTCTTGGTCAAGAAGCTTGATGGGGTTCAAGGAGACCAGGTCGTAGACAAGTTTGAGCCTGAACTAAATACTGCTGCTGATGAAGTGAACAATATGGAGACTGAGAACCAGCTCATTGATCCTGTCGTAGTTAGTTCTGATCTTGCTGGTCAATTGTGCCCTGTTGAGCAAACTGAGAGTAACCATGCCGAAAAAGGAAACACATCAAGCAATGATGCTTTGATATCCCACCCAAGTGACAAGATTGAGGCTGACTATGCAGACCATGATACATCTAAGGAGGCTTTCTCTGAGTCAACCATTCAAACCAAGGGGAAGAAAACACCGGCGGAGGAGATGAGCATACGGCAATTAAAGAAACTTCTCAAAGAGAAATTTAAGGTCAGGCTATTTATTTGTTGTTTGGAAGCTGAGAAACTTTATACAGTAAACCTTTAAAACAAACTACTTATTTTTCCCTCGATATTTGCATCCCCTTTTCTTCACCCTAGAGCAACTATGTCACTGTCATCACATTTCTTTTTTTTCTACACAGGAAAGAAATGCACTGGAAAAGAAACTTGAAAATTTAACCTTGGAGGAAAAAGATGACTCACTGGCCGAAGTGGAAGAAGATAGAAATGAAGAATCTGAGGATCTCGAGGGTAAGTATTATGGACTTGCCTCATTAATTTGTTTCTCTATTTATCAGCACGTTTGCTTGAAATATGCTAAAAGCAGATTGTTCATTAAATTTGGCTTTAACGTCTATGAACTGGTGTGTCATTGTCCAGGGGTTCGCGCTGAAGACCTGGAAGATCTGACAGAGTCAATTGATGTCACACTTAGTGACAACCTGTACTCAGTCAATAAAATTTTGGATAATTCGATTTCTGAAGATTCTGTAACAGGTGATATTGATGTAGAATTTGATCGAGAAATGACTAATGAAAAACATAGCAGCGTCACACCAAGCAAGATGATGAAGCCACTGGTTTCTTCACCAAGCAAGACTCCTGTGTCGGTTGCAAGGATGAATTCAGATGTCAACAAGGAGAACATAGACCACAGTGCCAGTAAAACTAAATCTACCAAGATTTCTGCTGCAAGAAGTGGAAACATTCTTTCGCCCATGAGCATCAGAATGCTAAAGAAAGCCATTGGGGTGAGGATTCGTCTTTTATTTTTTTTATTTTTTTAATTGGTTTTGATTTCAACTCATTTGTCTACCGAAACTAGCATGGTCCATTGCCACTGGCTGACGACTCTTTGTTGATAGGGTGTGCAGCAGCAGCATTCAGAGAAAAAGAGGCCAGCACTGCTCGCAAGGTCTGAAAATTGTCACCCCATGGCTAGCCCTTAAGTAAGCGGTGGATGGTCGGTCGCTGGTGAGATGCAGAGTTCAATATAGTTACTGATACAACTTTAAGGAACAAACCTTTGGTTTGCCTCTGTCGACAAACTTTCTGTGGAGTAAGAAACTCCTTGCAAAATGTGTTTGTACTGCTTTTGCGGAATAATACTCCCAATATAAATTCAGTGCTAAGAATTTCTATGCTTCACATGCACCTGTTATTCCTTCTACTCCTCTCTGCGTTGCCTGATGGCTTTTATTTAACATGGTACTCGTGTTACTCAGACCCTTCTTCACCTAGCTCCAGTGTCACGGGCGAACACTATACGACACTTCATATTTTAGAACACTAAATTGAAAAATCGAACAAAATAAACGTATCTGACACATCGACATGATACCGTGTCGAAGAGTCAGTGTCTGTGTAACACAGATTATTTGGGGAAATTGGGATATAGTTGGATCTACTCTCATTATTTATCTATCATAAATTGGGGTATATCTTTTGCGCAATTGTGAAGTTAGCTGTGATTTGATAGAAGACCTGGTTCGCTTGCTTATAGGGTAATCCAAACCTTTGAAATCTGAGTTCAATTTCACTGTCTCGGTCATTATTGACGTTCGTTTGTAGAAGAAAGTATCGGGTACATTCGATATACCATGTCACCATGAAGTGTACGATGATGCGGCACGCTGGAATACCTATGAGTTTCCCATTTACACTTGAATTTATGACGTACCGAATTTTTCTGCAGCGGGTGACATTATATCATCGTCATTTTCTTAGTGATAAAATTTCTTACAAATGATAATAGTTTTGAGTGATGTGCACGTCAATGTGCGTGACTGATGCTAATCTGAAACTCGAGGGCTATTGCCGATTCTTTTAAGTAAGCATACAAGTTAAAAAAGGATGTCCAATGAAAATGCAAAGAAATGTCATATGATGTCAATCAAAAATACCATGGTGATTTCACAAATTAATATGTTGGGTTGTTAAAAAAATAAAGTTTATTACAAGAATACATAAACAAGGAATTGATGTGTAAAAGAAAGGGTAAAATAGAGGAGGAGGTAATTAGGTCAAGGGGCAAAGATTGAGAATAGGTTGTATATTAAACTACTTAAATTAACAATGGGGTGTAAAATGAAATGATTGCGAGATAAAAGAAGAGAAAGATGTAGGTATGTGTTAGACAAGGGAAGAGGGAGCGAGGGACGGGAGCCGAGCTCGAAGATCCTTTCGAAGAATTTTGCCAGAAGCTGACTTGGGAATCGCTTCTACAAAATGCACTTTGTGTATCTTCTTGTAAAACACTACCTGCATTACAGTAGAAGAGTAATTGTGTATGAATGTATCAGCGCCTTTTTACAGTTATGTATTGTGAAGAAACAAAGTTAACTGCATTCCTTTGAAATAATTACCTGCTTATTGACGTGGGTTTTGATGGCGTCCTCCGTCAGCTCATCTCCATCACCAGATTTTACAACAAACGCCACTGGAACTTCACCTGCAGCTTCATCCTTTTGCCTGCATTTTCAGTAAATTACATAAGCATGTCGCTGTCTAAGATCTAAGTATTACTCGTATCAGTTAAGTTGCAGCAGTACTCACGGGACGACTGCAGCATCAGCAATTAACGGATGGTTTACCAGGAGGGACTCCAGTTCTGCTGGTGGCACCTGAAATCGAACACAAAATGAGAGTGAGTCTACAACTCTACATACATACTCCCTTGAGATTAGAATGCATAAGTCGAGTCAAGTAAAGAGATAAAAGGTGGATGCCTGAAAGCCTTTGTATTTGATGATCTCTTTAACTCGATCAACTATATAAACTTGGGCATCCTCATCAACATAGCCTATGTCACCCGTGTGAAGCCACCCTTGTGAGTCGATAATTGCTGCTGTCGCGTCTGGATCATTCAAATACCCTGTTCGCATATCCCACTACTTGATCAACTTCTGCTAATCTCAAGTCTCATTGTTATGTGTTGAGTACATTGAATCTTTACAAGTTAATTTACCTTTCATAATTTGCTGGCCGCGAATGCAAATCTCACCAGGCTCATTGTAACCGAGAGAGACACCAGTTTCTGGGTCTAAGATCTTCATTTCCGCGTTCCTAACAACAATACCGCATGAGCCGGGTTTCGTGGGGATGGGTTGTTTAGCAAAGGCAGAGCACATGGACAATACTGGGCCTGCCTCAGTCATTCCATAACCCTGCACATTCGTTTGTTGGTCAAATAAGCATTGTCATCAATTAAGCCAAGCATTAGTAGTCAAGTCAGTTTAATGTTATGGTGGAGAAAAGTTGACCCATCACGGGTCGCGGGGTTAATTATACCTGGTGGGTACGGGTCTGGGATACCTATCCCCCGCCCCAATGACATCCCTAGAACTTTAATGTGAGATTGTGAGACAAATGAGATGAGACAGTTATGTACTAACTGACATAAATATCAAAGCGTCTTGCTTGTGATGGACTATTCTCATCACAAGCTTGTGACCTCTCACAAAAGGGAGAGAGAGGACAAGGTGGGGCACCCCCATGTGCTTTCCACTCACCCTTACATGGGTCATTCCGTCACTCACTTGTGACGGATACTTTCCGTCACAAATGAGAATTGGTGCATAAATATTGCCCGTATAACACAAAACGGGCCACCATCCAAACAACCACACACTTTACCTACCAACACACTTTGTCATGCTGTGTTTACACCACAACCTTAAATGTTGTACCCAAATCTTTCTCCACCTTCCAATAAATTAGGTGTCAGATCACTTTATTTTAATAGATTGTAAATATTTTAATATTATTATTATTATTACGCCGTACTATTTAAGAAATTCCTTTTAATATCGGGTGTGCTATGTTAATCGTTAGTTTTTAGTGAACCAATAAAACAATCTAAATCAAATAATAAAAAGTCTTTTCATCGTCTTGAGTTGAGGTGTAAGATACTAAGATGAAATAGTATACATGGTTTGCCAAAAAGGCAAATCCTTATTTGTGATGCGTTTACGTCTCAGATTCGATTAAAATAATGTTAAAACGAAAAGTGTTTGTGAGATGTCATTTTGTTAAGCGGGTCCACCACCGATGTTTACCTAAACTTTTTCTGTGAGATATTATAAAGGAACATAAGTAAATGATTGAAATGGACAAAAGAATACATGGTAATGGTATTCCGTAGGAGCATATACCTATTCAACAATCATAACTTGTAATTATACGCCGAGAAATTGTTTACTAGTACAACGCTTTAAATTATCCTACAAACAAGTACAGATTCTTTGTCTTGTTAATTATTACTGTGTCCGATCTATAATTCTATTACCTCTATTTTTTACCATTCACCCTTAAATTCTTACAAAAGATGGTGTACATTATAGTGATTAGATAATGTATTAAAAAGTACTCCGTCGGGCCTAATACGAAAGTAGGTAAACATTTAATTAGCAAAACATCTCAAGTGAGAACTTCGAGTTCCACGAGTAACAATAAACATTAGCATCTAATCTAACCTCTCCAAAATCTTATCATGTGATTACCGTTTACCCACTCTTTTCTTTTCATTTCTTTCTTCTAAAAAGTCAACCCATATATTATATTTGATTATTCAACATATTTTTTAAATAAATTATCTTTTTACGTAAAGAGACCGTTTTATGCAATAAGTAGCGTTCCCAAGAAAAAATGACACAAAACTACTTCCTTGATTATACCGCCTTATTAGTTATTACATTCCCACATTAATAAATATTTTTGAGTTTATGATCAATGATGCTCTGTAGTAACAGACTGTTATAAATTAACATTATTAAATAAACTCAAGCATAACAGTACAGTAAAAAAAATAACGGAAATTTACCTGACCCAAAACAGCCTGAGGAACCCGATCATGAAGCGCATCTTCAAGATCTTTCCCTAGAGGCGCGGCGCCGGACATGACGATCCTAATCGAGCTGAGATCATAGTTATGGACTGTTGGATTCTTAGCCAATGCAATGACCAACGGAGGCACGACCATCGCTACTGAAACTCGATGTTTTTGAATTAATTCGAGCAGCGAAACGATCTCAAACTTAGGCATTATGAGTATCCCACACCCGGCCCTGATAGCGACCATCAGGACCGAGTTAAGGGAAAATATGTGAAACAAGGGTAGTACACATAGCATCACGTCGGATTGTGTTAGGTACAGGTTTGGA
Organism: Silene coronaria; assembly: GCA_028566215.1. Lineage (NCBI taxonomy): Eukaryota > Viridiplantae > Streptophyta > Magnoliopsida > Caryophyllales > Caryophyllaceae > Silene > Silene coronaria. The sequence goes on from JAOWBH010164105.1 coordinate 9,673, forward strand.
TTGTCACCGTCTACCTGTTGCGCTACGCTTGTAGCGAGACTTTTGTGTGTTAGGATGACTCCTTTAGGAAGTCCTGTGGTTCCGGATGAGAATGGCAAGGCTATGGCGTCGTCTGGATGGATTTCTACGTCTGGCATTTCGACGTGCACGTTTGTTTTGGATTGGTCCCAGGGGAGATCGTCTATCGTGACGACCTTAAACGATGTTGTGGAATCGATATCATTGCTTGTAGCAACCTTGTCGACGAAATTGGATTGGGTGATAATCAGCTTAGGATTGGATGCTTTGACCTGTTTAAAGATCTCTGACGAGGTGTAGAACGGGTTAGCTGTGGTAATAACAGCGCCAATCATGGACGCCCCGAAAAATGAGAAGACAAATTCAGGGCAGTTTTGTAAGAGGATCATAACAACGTCGCCCTTGGACACTCCAATTTTGGACATTCCACTTGCAGCTTTGCAACACATGAGATGTGTTTCGGCGTAAGTGAATATTTCCCCAGTAGTACCGGAAATGAGACATGGGCGGTCGGCGAATTCAGCAAGGTTTTCAAAGAGGTAGGAATGAAGGGGAAGGTGGTTGCTGATAGGAATGTCATCAAGGGGAGATCTGAAAATGTGTTCTTTCTTGTTAGTTGGTGTTGTTGACTTAAGACATGGAGGTGTCGCGGCCATGTCTTGGTTAGTAATACCGGGGTTTTCGACTGCGGATATGCTCATTTTTTTTTTGATTATGTATGTTACCAAACAAAAATAAAGAAGTTGGTAGAGGTGGGAAGAGAATGGTAGATGAAGTTAGAAATAAATAGGAGTACAAAGGGAGATAATGTGATTAGAGTAGTATATTATTACAAGAGTTGAGGAGTTGGAGTTGAAGGAGTTAGGTAGAGAGAATAGAACAAAGAATGAGATAATTTGAGAGGGATTTTCTTAAGTTTATAATGTCCAACTTGTGTGTTATTATGACTACTAGTACTTGCTAATTATTTGATAGTTTCCGAAATGTGGGCAAGCATGATGTGTCCATTTGATATTTTAGTCTTCTTGATTGGAATTCTCTTTCCTTTCCATTTCACCAACTTACTCTAATCGCCCCTCCATTATGCTATCATGTTTTGACTTTTCTTTTTCTAACAACCTCCCCCATTACTGTTTTCTACGCAGTTTCCCACCTTAAGACCGACTTAAATCGATATTAGGGATTCTAGCCACCGGCTTAAACTTTTGGTTAAGATGTTTTTTTTGACATGATATTAAAGGAGCGTGACCAAAAGATCAGCTTCAAATCTCACGATTCTCACTTTTTAAGGCCCTGTTCTTTTGTATTTAAACTTACTTAAATTAAGTTCAGTTCAGATCCTATAAGTTCAGTTCAGATCCTATAAGTTC
>JAOWBH010164116.1:0-11059 GCA_028566215.1 Silene coronaria
TTTATCACTTTATTAATTACTCAAATAATTATTATATAAATATAGACACTGCTCATCGTGTACGTATAACGGTTGAACGATCCAATATTTCGTATAGTGTTGTAATATTGAATATAATATGCAAAAAATGTCGCATCTTACTAATATCATATATTAAGCTAGATAATTATAAACATTAAGAATAAATATATGTTTATAATTTAAATTTAAGAAAATAAATATTTGTAAAAAGGCGTTAATCAAACCCGGATTTAACCCGAAACACGTATTTTACAAACCCGAAGTTGACCCGACCCGTATTTTACACGAACCCGAAGTGACCGAACCCATAACCCGCCCGATCGACCCGTTTGACAAGTCTAGTTTTGATCTACCCCTCTTTCCTTGTCTTTGTTTAAAATAAAAGACAACAATTGACTGAGATTTTATTTTTCTATTAACATATTAGAATTGTGTGTATATTACAGTTGAGTTAAGCTGAATTAAACTGAATTTTAATTCAAACCGACAATTTTAAGTTTTCGACTCTAGAAGTGTTGAGCAATTCTTTATTAACATGTGAGTTAATAAGAAAATTGTTGTCCCACATATCCCACATCATGGCTTTCTTATTCGGGACGCACTATAGTCTCCAGAACTACACATTGTTACATTTTTGTACGTTTGTTCAAAACTCTATTGTGAGAGGTGGAATCTCTATTCCATTTGTATTTTTACTATTGTCAAAGAATAGTTTTTAGTGAGTCTCCCGTAACGGATAATCCGTTACAGACTTGTAACGGATCATTTATCATCACTTGGATAGATAAGACGAAAACTAAAGTGTTTAGGAAGTCAGAAATGACTTGTTATCTACCCATATGAGTTTTACTTATTCCGTCATAAGTTTGTGACAGATATCATCCGTCACAAACGAGAATTTGTGTAGTTTGGTGAATTGACAATACGAGGGAGTATTACTTGAACGCAAACAAATTGTTTAAATACTCTGAAATAATGTAAAGCACGTAAATGATACATCGAGAATCTCTCTAATCACTCTTTAAGCTTTTAAATGGCATATGACCTTACCACAATTTTTACAATGTCAATATAAATGTGTTCGCGGTAAAATAACCGACCCAGCTTAATATAATTGTTAACCCTAACTTACTCATGGAACAAATTTAGTCCGTAACAGGATGTATTCGCTATTTCTTAACAAATACGGATTACAAAGTAGAAAAATAAAAATAAAGGTTGAATAATTAAAACGGCATTAAGTAATTTGATTGAGCACCACCCGGTGGCTCGGTATCATTATCCACTAAGACACTAACCAAACCTCCTAATTGTAAACATTTTATCTCTGATTCCCACATTTTTTGTTTCTACACTACTTCTCTGATCACCTATATGCAATTCCAGGTAAATCACTGTTATTTGACTTAGAAATCTTTATGTCTTTGGAATTATCTAATTGTTCATTTTATTCAATTATTGTGCAATTAGAGTGATACCCATTTTTGTTAATTGTATACTTTTGCTTCAATTTGCATATCTAATGATTATAAATTCAATGTTAGTATATTGGATTTACTTGTTTTGTTGTTTAGTAATGAGATTGTGTGATTGTGGGCGTACCCTTTTGTTAATTTTGTGTAGTATTCCCTCCGTCCCACTTATTTGTTTACCTTTTATATTCATTGTGAGGCGTATTTTAATCAGAAGTAAACAAATGATTGGGACGGAGGGATTATTGCTTTTTAATTGAGAAAATTACACTTGGGTTTGTTAGTTTGTGTTAAATTTGGGATTATATTTTTGTGGGATCTATGTGAGATGGGTGTTGTATGAAATGTAGCAGCATATTGTTTTCGATTCTCGTCTTCGCGAGTGTTTGATTATTGTTCGAATGCTATAGGGCCGAGAGAGTAATTAGCAGCCTTGACTAAAACAAAAGCTAAACGCTGCATGCAATTCCCTTTGGTGATTGCTAATTAATCTTAACTCGATGTAGATGATAGACTCTCCGATTATCAACCTACTTTATTGATGAGACCCACTACCCGCTCACAACATTAAACACAATTTAATTGTTAGATTTCTACAACTGGAATCGAGTCCAGGTTCGTTACTGTGATGGATCATCGTACATGAGAGATGTTCTAACTCTGGGTTTGCTTCAGGAGTTCAGGATTTTTCCATTGCCTTAATAATTTACGAGTATTAGTTCACTCCCTTTTGATGTTTTTTTGGTGAAATGAGTAGAATACAAAGGTTTCTATAGAGGAGCAAGAGTTTGGTGGGCAATTATGGATTTTTAGCTACAGGAATGAAGGATGCACGAAATGTATGAATCCGATCAATTTCTTCGATCTTTGTAATAAAAACATATTGTTGGTCAATATTCTACTTAGGAAAACCTGTCAAATGCAAATACAGGCTGTTCTGGCAGGATGCTCAGCTGGTGAACTGGGAGCAATCCTTCAATGTGATAATTTCCGAGCTTTGTTATCTTCTGGGGCCAGTGTGAAATGTCTGTCTGATGCCGGGTTCTTCATAAACACGTATAGTTGACGTAATTATTTCATGTTCATATAACCCGTCTATGTGTGAAATCGAAACTCAAGTAATCTGACTGTAATGCATCCGATTGCAGGCTAGCCATCTCTGGAACGCGACCTCTCCAGGACCTCTTTGATGAAGTTGTTACCAGACATGTACAAATGTTACTAAAGACCTTTCGGATTCATCCAAGATTTCCTTTTTGTTTCCGTTGTATTATATTAACTGTTTGGTTTTTTACGTCAGGGATCAGCAAAAAAATTGCCTGAAGCTTGTACTTCTAAACTCAGTCCAGAACTGGTAAGAAATTTACTTTTGACCCTTGCAATGAGTTCATCGACAAAAAATTTTGACGGATTTTGTTCTCTCATTTTTGTCATACTGAAAGGTGTTCAGAATTGAAATTACAGTGCATGTTCCCACAGTATGCAGCGAGGAACATTCAGACGCGGTTTTTTCTGCTAAATTCAGCCTATGATTCCTGGCAGGTATACACATATGCTCCTCTTCCGACTTCTCTTTTCCAAGTAAAACTTCAGTAATTCACTGAAGAAATAAAATGAGGGCCAAGTCTTTTGGAATTAAATCCGTTTTCTCATTGTCGTCGTGTTGCCTCTGTAAATATGAGACTTCTCTGCTACTAAACTTACCTCACAGGACATAATACTCACACATACATGCCATACATTAAGCTAACTATCTATATTGTAGGATGGTTTTAAAGGAGGTTTACTAAAATCTAAACAGTACGACAATTTTACAAGCAAAATAGGTTTAATGATGTTCGTGGGATTAAAAAGAATAAGATTCATCATTTATATTGTAAGTACGTATTTATAATCATGATCGTTTTTAAGATTCTAAATTTCTAACTCGTCATATAATACTCTCTCCATTTCAAGTATGTAAATAATACATAGTAGTATTTTCTTTTGTAGCCTGTTTCAAGAAAATTGTTGTTCCACATTTCCACTATGGAGCGTTATTTCACTTTCTACATACAATTGTTGTTCCACATTTCCACTATTGAACTTTATTTCACTTTCGACCTACATAATGGCTTTCTTTTTCGGTGTGTACTATACACCGTTACATTTTCACACGTTTGTTCAAAACTCCACTCACGTAGTTTTAAAAAATGTATATAAGCGACTTGAAATGGGGAGGAATCCCTATTCCATGTATACTACTGTCTTTGATAATGAACAGTATGGTGAATTCTTCAAAATGGTTTATGATTTTGATTTGCATTGTGATGCTGATAAAAGTTAATGGCTTCAATGTTTCAATAACCATTGTTCAAGATGCAGTGGCCAAAGGTGGTGGTAAGTTGACATGATAAACGAGTCATTCAGGTCGGATAAATTCAAATATTTGATAACCTTTGAGTCGGGGTTGGTCTAATAAATTTATTTTGCAGTGTGTTTGGATGGAAGCCCACCTGCTTATCATTTCGACAAGGGATTTGAAACTGGTGTCGATAATTGGCTTGTTTACTTGCAGGTCTGTGCACTTTTTAATTGTATAGCTAGTCGGCGGTTCTGAGTGTAGGCCGCAGAGTGGCTCAGTGACTTTGGCTGAATAAAAGAAATAAAATAAGCGAAACTTTGGTATAGACAATTGGATATATGTCACAGAGCCACTAAGCGTCTCATCAACACATCTGCGCAAACTGAAGTTAATTTTGTCAAGAAACCATCTAATCCAAAAGTTTAAGCTGATGGTTGGAGTCCCATTATCGGGTTTATACTCTTTAACAAATTTCTATATGAAAGAACCCTACCATATTAACAAGTTTCTAATAATATTGGTTTTTTGATTAGGGAGGAGCATGGTGCAACAATGCAACTTCATGTCTCGACCGTTCACAAACTCCACTCGGTTCATCTAAGTTAATGCCGACTAATTATAACTTCGGTGGGATATTAAGCAACGAATCTAAGCATAATCCTGGTACAGTAGTTCTGATTTCAGATCGATTTAAATTATTTCTGTATTAAGTTGTCACTTCTACTGATTTCTTAAACACAATTTAATGTTTAGATTTCTACAATTGGAATCGAGTCCTAGTTCGTTACTGTGATGGATCATCGTACGTGGGAGATGTTGAAGCAGTTGATCCTGTATGTAATCTTCCCTAGTCCTTTACTCTGTGTTTATTTCAGAAATTTTATATTTTGATGCCCAAATAAGTTGCAAGTATTAGTTCAATCCATTTGAATGTTTTTTTTTTGTTACTGTAAAATGAGTAGAATACAAAGATTTTCTACAGAGGAGCAAGAGTTTGGGGAGCGGTTATGGATGATTTATTAGCTAAAGGAATGAAGGATGCAAGAAATGTATGAATGCATACAATTTCTTTGATCTTAGTAATAAAAACATATTCTCGGTAAATATTCAACTTAGGAAAACTTGTCAAATGCAAATACAGGCTCTTCTGGCAGGATGCTCAGCTGGTGGACTGGGAACGATCCTGCAATGTGATAATTACCGAGCGTTGTTACCTTCTGGCACGAAAGTGAAATGCCTGTCTGATGCCGGGTTCTTCGTAAACACGTAGAGCCAATCAAAATATTTCATGTTCATATATTCCGTCTATGAATGAAACTGGGACTCAGGGAATCTGACTGCAATGCATCTGATTGCAGGGAAGCTATCTCTGGAACGCGACCTCTTCAGGATTTCTATGCTGAAGTTGTCACCACACATGTACAGACGTTATTAAAAACCTTTCGGATGAAAATTTCCTTTTTGTGTCCGTTGTATTTTTTTAACTGTTTGGTTGTTTTACTTCAGGGTTCAGCAAAAAATTTGCCTGAAGCTTGTACTTCTAAATTCAGTCCAGAACTGGTAAGAAATGCACTTGTGACCTGCTCAGTAAGTTCAGTAAGCTTGCCCCCTCACACGAATGCCCATTGGGCTTGAATTGTGGATGCAAGTTGCAACTGGTGCTAATATTCCACTTTAGAATTGAGGGGGTAGGATTTGAACCCGTGACCTTTTGGTCACACTGGCTCTGATACCGTGTAAGAAACCATCTCAACCAAAACCTTAAGGCGATGGTTGGAGTCCCAAGATCGGTTTTATACTCTTTAACAATATTTTTAAGGGATTTTAAGTTCTGTTGTTTTTGTTATACTGAAAGCCGTTTTCATTATTGGAATTACAGTGCATGTTCCCATACTATGCTGCGAGAGACATTCAGACACCGTTGTTTCTGCTAAATTCAGAATATGATTCCTGGCAGGTATGCACATCTGCTTCTCTTTTGACTTCTCTTTTCTGGTTAAATTCACTGACGAAATGAAACGAGTGCAAAATCTTATGGAATAGAATGCTTTTACTTTCTACCAAACCCGAGCAAATGTTACCTAAGCGCTAGTTTGGTAAGTCATTGACGGGAATATTCATGACCAATGTTGTAAGCCCAACACCGGAACTGTCATTTTAACCTTCTAATGCCGAATTCAACATAATTATCATATGATGCAGATTGGCAATGTCTTGCTTGAAGGTGTGGTTGATGCTGAATGGATAACCTGTGCACTTAATAGAACACGTTGTTCCGACAGCCAGAATCAAGCATTACAAGGTTAACTCTTGTACTTTTCAGTTATCATCTTGCTATAGTTACGACAATTGGAGTTTAAGAACACGAAAAGATTAGTTATTACAAATAATTAGGCATGTTAAGCATATTCTTATTCTCACTGATATCACTTTAATGACAAACATAATTTTCAGGTTTCAACATACAGTTCTTAGCTGAATTGTCGATTGTAGCCAACAACCCGACTAGAGGGTTATTCCTCACCTCTTGCTTCTGTCACTGCCAATGTGAGGACCAAGAATCATGGCTTAGCGACGACTCTCCTCGTCTACACAATGCAGTGAGAAATTTGCATCTTACACTTACATTATTACTATGAGTACTCTTGTTTCGCACGGTCTATTTGTATAGTTTGTTATTGTAATTGCAAAGGAGAAAAAAATATGATTTTTAAGCTTACCTATATACTGTATAAAACAGATTATAATTTTTTTTCTTTTAAAGTTTTAACTTCAAAACTAAATGAACCCTTACATAGTTACACTTGGTGCAACTAGAGGTGGCTATTAGGTCTATTGGATCGGACCGGGTCGGGTTGGGTTACCCTTCCGGGATGGGTTGGGGTCGGGTCGCTATCGATCGGGTCATATCGGATCAATTGACTTGACGGGTCGTTGTCAGGTTCGGTTAGGTTTGTTTATTTTATTGCAATATTTCAATTTCGGCCTCTAAATTTAGCTTTTAATCATTACTTGGTTTAACAAGTTTATTATTAAGTCAAACATATCACTCTAAACACAAAATCATTTTTATTTTCATCAATATTAAACTTAATAATTGTCGAGTCATCAATTTAAGCTGGTCAATATTGGGTTGGGTCAACATTAGGTTGGGTTCTGGTCACTAATCATCGGGTTGAGTTGGGTCAAGGGTAGCAACATTCTCGGGTTTGGGTCGGACTTGGGTCAGGTCACTAGGTCAGGCTGCCAACTTTACACTTACATAGTTACATACTATGATTAATTCGATCAATCAAGAATCCGGCTATTACTATGTATAGACATTTCTAGATTGACCATAAATAACCCTATTTGTCAGGACTAAAACCAATTGCTTGTTTCTCCATATATTGCAATTTAGAAACTCGGTTTTATCCATATCCGAAAGACAAAGCATATCAATTAATGTTCTAACTTCTAACTAAAGATGTTTATATTTTACAGACGATGGCGAAAGCAGTTGCTGATTGGTTTTATGAGCGTAATCCAATCCAGAAGATCATTTGCCCTTACCCTTCCGACAAAACTTGTCGTCGCACATACAACATGGCAGCTTAAAAGAGGCTTTACTAAAAACCTACATTGTATGCCAACTTTATAAGCAGAAGGATTAATGATGATATCCGTATCATGTGTATGTTATATGTTTATTAATGAATAATGATATCCGTTGGATTAAAAAATAAATAAAGATTCATCGTGTGTATGTTACATGTTTATTATCATGATCGTTTTTAACATTTTAAGATTCTAATTTGTGTTTCTCACATTAGTACTAGATATAAGTAGGATTTTTTTTTTTTTTTTTTTTTAAGGTAAGAAAACTAGGTTGATTCTCTAGGGTAGATATAAGTAGGAGTTAATAATATGTTGGAGTATATTACTTAAAACGTAAATACCCTTAAATAATGTCGACATAAATGTGTTCCTGATGAAATAACTGATCCAAACATGCGATCTAAGTAACCCCAATTGAATATACAAGATTACAAGTTGACCCTAATTAGTAATTACTCGTGAACACAAATTTAGTTCATGATTCGTAACATGGTTTTATTTGCTATTTCTTAATAACAAATATGGATTATAAACTAGAAAAAAAAAAGGATGAATAATTGATTTCATTCTATTGCGAGGAATGGTGATGTGGTGGAATAATGATGTGAATGAGTTTTTTTAAAACGTCTTACTTGTGACGGTATGACCCTCTCACAATAAGGCAAGTGGGAGGATAAGCGGGGAGAAATGGACTAATGGAGCACCTATTTATCCTTCCACTTGCCTTATTGTGAGAGAGCAACTATCCGTCACAAGCTTGTGACGGATAGTGCCCGTCACAAATGAGAATTTGTGGAGTTTTTTTATCTAATTCATGAGTATCATGTAGTACTATTTTTCCGATTACCGCTCCAAGGATATCGAAAAAATATACACCATATAAATCAGGTAAAAGTAAGACTACCAAAAACGATTTACATAGTTGCAGAAACACAATTTTTTGTTTGACGGACATTCCGTTTTAAACCTTAAGACGGGTCAAATACACAGCATATGGCAGACTATGAAATGTCAAAAGTTTTGTCTTTGTTAGCACTTGGCAGTTGGCACTAGAGGTGGCAATCGGGTCACTCGAGTCGGGTCCGGGTTGTGTCGGGTCAGTGACCGGTTCGGGTTCGGGTCCGGTTCATGTCGGGTCATTATCGGGTCCCAAGATATTATTCTTGCTTAAAATTATTTTAAGCTAAACTTTGGTAAAATTATCGGGTCCGGTTCATGTCGGTTCATTATCGAGTCCGGTTCATGTCGGGTTAAGCAAGATTGTAATATTTTAAGCTAATTCATTATCGGGTCCCAAGATACTTCGTTTTAAGCAAGAATAATAAACCATGTTTATAATTTTGCTTACCGTAAATCTTTCTTAGATCACTAACCAAACCCTCTAATTCCTGCAAATTTATAAACATTTTCTCCCTAATTCCCACATTTTACTACACAACTTCTCTCACCTTCAGGTAAATCACTGTTATTTGACTTATAAACCCTAAAATTTGCAATCTTTATGTCTTGGAATTATCTAATTGTTCATTTTAATTGATTATTGTGCAATTAGAGTGATACCCATTTTTGTTAATTGTATACTTTTGCTTCAATTTTCAAATCTAATGATTATAAATTCAATGTTAGTAAAAGGGATTTACTTGATTTGTTGTTTAGTAGTGAGATTGTGTGATCTTGGGTGTACCCTTTTGTTAATTCTGTGTAATACTCCCTCTGTCCCAATCATTTGTTTACCTTTTATATTCACTGTGAGGCGTATTTTAATCAGAGGTAAACAAATGATTGGGACGGAGGGGTTATTGCTTTTTAATTGAGAAAATTACACTTGGTTTTGTTAGTTTGTGTTAAATTTGGGATTATATTTATTGGGATCTATGTGAGATTGGTCTTGTATGAAATGTAGCAGCATATTGTTTTCGATTCTCGTTTTCGCGAGTGTTTGATTATTGTTCGAATGTTATAGGGCTGAGAGAGTAATTAGAATGCAGCACTCAGAAAGAAGCATAGCAAAAAAATCCTTGGAATTCCGACTGGTGATTTGCTAATTAATCCTAACTCGATGTAGATGATACCCACTCGGATTAATAACCTAATTATTGGTGAGAGTGTGAGACCCACTACCCGCTCACAACCTTAATCCTTGTGCAAAGAGCATAGGAAGCATTTCCAAAGTATCGGAGGTAGTATTACACAATATTGTTCATCAGTCATCATCATGTCTACATTTACGTATTGGTAAAGTTCCGTTATTAATGAAAATGGAGAATATATGGAGGAAATGGATTACCGGTTTGACCTACTTGATCTCTATCCTGATCTCAATCTTCTTATTCCACACCCAATTTCTTGATAACTTACGAGTCAATTTCGATGACATTATCATTAAAAAATCCGCACAACTTCCATTGCGATTCAACTCCCAAGATGGCACCTTTAAAATTCTTCAGGTGGCTGATATGCACTTCGGTCAAGGTTTGTTAACAAGATGCAGAGATGTTTTACCCTCAGAGTTTAAGTATTGTTCTGATCTCAATACAACTAGGTTTGTTCAGAGGTTGATTGAGGCTGAAAAACCAGATTTTCTCGCTTTTACGGGAGATAATATATTTGGGTCTAGTACTCCAGATGCAGCTGAGTCGCTGTTTGACGTCTTTCGTCCTGCTGTAGAATCGAGGCTTCCTTGGGCTGCTGTTCTTGGAAATCATGACCAAGAGTCAACAATGAATCGAGAGGAATTGATGTCATTGATTTCACTTATGGATTATTCTGTCTCCCAAGTGAATCCATCGTCTAAAGATCCAAGATTTCAAATTGATGGTTTCGGGAATTACAATCTCCAAGTCCATGGACCTTATGGTTCTGCCTTGGCCAATGTCAGTGTCTTGAACCTCTTATTTCTTGACAGTGGAGATAGGGTCACTGTCAAGGGTAGGCAAACATATGGTTGGATTAGAAATTCTCAACTTGATTGGCTGCAAGATGTTTCTCAAAAAGAACCTTTGGCGCTTGGGTTTTTCCACATACCAATACCGGAAATAAAACAGTTGTATTATCAGAAAATTGTTGGACAGTTTCAAGAAGCTGTAGCTTGTTCAACTGTAAATTCGCAAGTATTAAAAAATCTGGTTGAAATAAAGAATGTAAAAGCTGTATTCATTGGTCATGACCACACCAACGATTTCTGCGGGAATCTAGATGGTATATGGTTCTGCTATGGCGGAGGTTCAGGATATCACGGGTATGGTATAGTAGGATGGCCTCGGAGAGCAAGGGTCATACACGCTCAGCTTTTGAAACAGGAGAGTACTTGGATCGGGCTAGACAGAATAACTACATGGAAACGGCTAGACGACAAGATGTTAAGCAAGATTGATGAGCAACTCCTTTGGAGTCATGAGTAACTGCAGAAGGCAAAGATTCTTGAGTCTCATAAACCGCCAAGCTAATCAAAAGTCTTAACATAGTAATTAAGAGCTTATGTACGATAGATTGCAGGTTTGAATCACGGCCTCTTTACATTGTATTGAAACACAGGAGCTGATAGAGGAAGATAGTTTTATTATTGATAATTGTGTGGTTACATTTTGTATGGTGTGCTATTTATAGTACCTCCCATAGTCCCATC
>JAOWBH010164127.1:0-11059 GCA_028566215.1 Silene coronaria
TTCTCTATCTGCTCCGCCCTTGTTCATATTTTCCTAATCAATTTGGTAAATGCATCTTCCTACTTCATCTCCTTTCCTCTTCTCTCTTTAATTTCCCCTATTCCTCTTTTTCTTGGTCACAAGTTTTGAGCTTGCAGTCTTGAAACATCTTAGGCTTAATTGCCTAATTGGTAGATGTTAAGGACTGTAGGGGTCCTAGAAATTAAAACCTATAGCCCGTAAAATCAAACTCAGTGGTAAAATGTCGTAAAAGACAACGACAACACATTTATAGTAAACAAAGAGCTAGAAAAAAAGGCTTGAAATTGTCTAAAGTTCATGAGAAGAAATGAGTGTATGAAGTCATGATAAAGTTGAAGAAGGAAGAGAGAATATGAGAAAGAAAAGAGGGAAGATAAAAAATTACTCTTAAGAAATGAGGATTTTTAATTGAACAATCAAATTTGGGTTTATAATTGGTAAATCAATCAATTTGAAAATCAGATTAGGTTCTAGATAGATGAAAAGCTTTTTTTTGGTGGGCAAGTATATAAGTCACTTCTCATGTTTTTAGCCAAAATTCGTTTGAGGTACCAATCGGTAAAAATACGAGTTTAAAAAGGCACGCCCTCCATTTATTTGGATTCCATACCTATTTCATTATGGTCCATTCATGTAGAGTCTGCTTTTCTCTTTCTTAAACTTTGTGCCATTTGTAAATGTATGGAATTCACATCAATAGAGCCACTATTAAGTTTTTCAATTTTTTTTATTAGCTGCTAACTTGTAATAGTGTTCTATATTAGTGCGTATTGGACTTTTTTTCTTTTAAAAAAGTGCTCCTCAAGGGCGCTTAGTGGCAACTACTTACTGTGCCCTGAACAAAGCGACCCCGCGGAGCTCGGAGCTTTTTGCACATTTTTTCTTCTAGTTACTACTCCATGTTCCACTGACTATGCTCGGATTGCTGGAGCGGAAACTCGAAAAAACTGTCGGGTCTAGGAAAAGCGAATTATCGGTTAGCTTTAGCACAGGTGGGTGATCGTAGATCAGGAAGCAAGTCTTTGCACCATTATAACCTTATATTTTACTTCTTTGATGTTAACCCTCTTTAAGATCCGAAAGGGGTATTGTTGGTTTTTGAAAATAAAAATTAGTTTGGAAACATATTCCGGCTTCTTTGCATGAGGCACATGCGTCTTCGTCTCACTTCTTTCTCCTCGTTTCAGCAGGTCGTTGTCGTCTCAATGAGTTCTTTGTTTTCTAAACTATGTCACCATTTGGAGCAGGTGTCTTATAAGGTTCTGAAAGATTTATATGCACAAAATTATAATATTGTTTAGCATGAGATTTCCCTTTATCTTATGAAAAGGTTCAAAAACGGTGTTTAGACAAATGCATGTCTCACTTAAAAAATCCTTTATTTCAGCTCTTGGTGAGTGCGAAACATCTTATCCATGGAAGAATGATCAAATTTAGCATGCAACTTATCTAGTCTACAATTGTTATGAACATTGTTTGGGTCGGAAGTTTTTTTTGCTATGTATTAACAGAGGAAAACACAGAAGCATTTTGCTAGAAATAACCTTACTTTTGTGCAGCGTGTAGGGTCCTCCAATATTTTTAGCAGTTTTCAGGTTTACCTTACTTGAAAGGTTTTGTTACAAGCACTCATGTGGATTATAACAACCACAGTTGATGTTTGAAGTAATAGGAATCGTCATACTGACAAAAGATTCTGCTTCAAGTCAATATAATATGCTGTGTCAGTATCATATTTCCTACTTCGTGCATTATCTTAATAGCGTCATTAGTCAATGCAACTAATATATATGTACCAATTAGGGAATATCTTGTTGTAGCTGAACATTAGAGATCATGTGACCCAATCCTCTGAATCTCAACAATCCAACTATGTGGCTCGGACTCTTCAAGATTACCTCGTGTTCCCGTGTCGTACACTTGACACTCGGACACTTCATTTTAGACTAAAGACATGATTTTTTCCCATAATATAGACGAATCCGAAACTTAGACATGCACCCGTGTCGGATACGTCTAACTGAGTCCAAGCAACATAGCAATCTAACTGAGTCCAAGCAACATAGCAATCCAATTATGCACATATATGGACATTACTGCCATTGTGAAACTGCAGTCCCAGCTCCTTGAAATATTATTGAATTCTTTCCCCTTGTCTAAGTTGACTTGTTGCTAGAAAATCCTTTTACCCTATGGCATTGGTCTTTATATGTCCTTTGTGACCACAGCTGTTTTATTCCTTCAACTTAGAACATTCTTCGATTTAAATGTCCCTTTTAGAAACAAAATGTACATATATTGAAGCCTCTCTCTGTTGTGAGATTCAACTTCAGCCTTCTGTCTCTGTGCCTGTCATGCGATTTGAATTTTTCTAACTTGACTTCACCTGAAACATCTAGCTATTCAATTTTGTTTAACAGTGCTACAGCTTTGTTTAGAGAGGCAGATTTTTTACGGAGAGAACTTGGGTTTTTACACTATTTTTGCAAACATGAAGTAAAACTGAAGCATTTGCCTCTTATCCCGGAGTTTTGTTTTGAGTAGTTGACAATTACACTCTTGTACTGCACCACGGGTAGATTTGGTGTTGGATCTAGGCTGTTTAGATTCTCCGAAGTGTAGCGTGTTCTTGAGATATATCACCAAAATCCTTTCTTAATTGATAAATCTCAAGTCTATTCACGTGCCACGACGTTTTACAAGTGAAGTCCACAGCTCCTTGGATCTCCAAATAATGTCTCTCAGGTTTCCTTTTCAGCTAATTTTAGTAACATCATGATTGTGTATTTGGTCACATGATGCCGCTTATCAGTTGTATCCAACATTTTACATGGTCGATCAAGAAAGCCCTCTATGTTCTTAGCAATCAGGCCATATATGCTTCTCCTTTTCACTAAGGAAAACAAGTATTCAACAAGTTGTTTCGTTGGTTGATCATATGATGATAAGAATATTCCATCTTTAAAGCAATCAAACACATAAGATTTTGAAATAGATTCATTCCTATAAATTGTCATGATTGACGATTTGGAAGAAATAGAACAAATTACGAGGCATATGACAAACATGTAACAAGATCAAGAATGAAGATTTATAGTTTTAAATAAATTGCAGAATAATTGCAGCAATAATCGGATGATGATCAGGGAAGTAGAACAATTGGGAGCTTGGGCAGATAATATCTCTGAAATATTGAAGGAAATTGAGAAATTGTTGATGCACAGCTAGTCAGCCAAACAGGATCCAGTTTTGGTCAATGATACCATGTAAAACGATTTGAGAAAGCACGTTTGTTGAATACTTTTCAGAATGTACATGCAGGCCTTATGTACAGTGCTGTGGCAGCTGGGTGCTGCCTAGTGCCTACTACTTAAGCAAACTCATAACTTCTCATTTCAGTATCGTCAGTGACGAGCTTAAAAATACAATCAAAATCATTTTGACTAATCGTGTCTTTTCTCTAAAGTCCCATGCTGTAAATTGTGCTCTTTGTTGGTGTGAGTTTATAGTATTGTACGTGCATGTCCTTATCCTTTACCATTGCTAGTCACATATCTGACAATGTGGCTTGTGAAGTGTTAATACTCTCTAGTCTTTCCCATTCACTGGAATCATATCACTTCTTTTTAGCTCATTCATGGGATTTATACCATTTGCCAAAATAGTAACCCTCCAGATGACCCAAATATCCTCGTGATATTACTATCCCTCCTTGTTCACACTCCTGCATCAGTCACCACCATACACCAAGCACCACAACCACCACCACAGCCAAATCGCTTTTTCATCACCTGAGCACCAAGTCCTCACCGCCTCCAATGAATGGGAGTGAGTAGTACTATTGAACTGAGTATTTTTCCACAGTACAATTCCTTAGTGAGTTTGGATTTGATTCTAAGGATTTGTTGTAATTGTCTTCTGCAGGAGCCTCTTTCTGCATTATCTGCGGAGTATCAATCAGGCAGTTCTATCTTGCTTGAAAAGATAAAGGTCTGTGCCTTTCTGATGATGCTCCTGACATTCCCCTCTTTTACACTATGTACGTGTGTGTTTTGATAATGAGTTCTTAACATTGTTCCCCCCCTTCTGGATCAGCTTCTCGGCGAACAATTCTCAGCTATTAGGCGTACACAAGGAGATGGGAATTGTTTCTTTAGAAGTTTCATGTTGTCATATTTGGTGTGACCCCTATAATTATGAAAAGTGATTGATTTCGGTTTTGCTCCTAGCCTGTTTCCTTGGTCTAACAGTTGATGTAACTTGTTAGGAACACATTCTAGAAACTCAAGACAAAGCTGAAATAGATCGTGTAAAAGTAAATGTCGAAGAATGTAAGAAGACACTTCAAAAACTTGGCTATGCAGACTTTACATTTGAAGATTTTTTTACGGTGAATATGCTCTTCTTTTGTCTCACCTGGAAAACATTGTTGTTTCACTGGTAGTTGAAATCTGTATATTCTCACGCTAAAGGATTGCCGGCTTTTCTTATTCCTGGCTCACAATGATCCCGATAGTGGTTAGCCACCTTTTGTTTCCCTAATGAACGAGAACCTATAATGTAATAACAATCTGTTTTCATGTGTAAAATTTCAGTTATTTCTTGAGCAGCTGGATAGTGTTATTCAAGTAACAGGGGCTTCAATAAGGTGTTCTTGATAGCCAAACTACCCTTGGTGTTAATGATATTATCTGATCTTGCCAAGTAGTTTTTATATAATATGATGCTAGATTGCTAGCAGTTATAGTTTATTCAATTTAATTTTTTTTGGTTTTTGTTATCAGTCATGATGAGCTTGTAGAGAGGAGCAGAGATCAATCAATATCAGATTATGGTAGGTTATAATAACATGTGACAACATGCTTATTTCCCGGTTTTTCTTTGACCGTTCACATGGGTGTTTGGTAGTTGTTATGTTCTTTAGATTTGTCACATCTGGAGAGATTAGAAAGCGTGCGGCATTCTTCGAGCCCTTTATTCTTGGACTGGCAAATACCACAGTTGATCAGGTTTGTATGATTTTGAAAGTTACTACAATAACATTTAGCCAATTTCTTATGTCATGTGTTGCTTTCAACCGTGCTTTGGAAATTTGTTTAGAACTTTGAAATAACTTTTCCAAGATAGTGCCAGGCATAAAAGGAAAAAAACATGTATGGTAGAAATACTGAGTGGCTTTCTGAAATCTTACATCCAAAGGCTTAATTATAATCATTTGGATGTGATTTATGTTAATCATTTACATTGGAAGGTCCAAATGCATTATTGGCCGTAACACTAAAGGTCATGGGCTTAAAGAAAGAATTAATCAAGTTCTCCATAGTCCATACTAGTAATGATTTGTTTGGGTCATATCTTGAGATATACTGCAAGAACCAGAATGAAAAAGGACGCTGGGCAATCAGACGACTATCAACAAAGAGAGATCGGTAATTTTCTGTTAGTGGAAAGCTTAGAGACAAATTAAGTTTAACAATTATGCCTACCCCTCATGGTTATTTACTTGCCTGACTCGAAATGATGCTGTTTTATGATACACCGAAGAAAGAGACTGTAGCTAATCTATCGAAACAAAGGAAGTGGTTTCTCTTTATAATATAGCGCTTTATGCGGAATGAAGTGCAAAAGAAAAATTAAACTCTTTTTGCCCAGTTGTTGTGCCGATTTAATCTTCTAGGATAATTTGGTATTGATTTTTGATTGATTTGAGAAAAGAGGAGAAACAAAAATACGGTTTGTGGGCTCAACCTGGCTGTTGGAGCAAAGAATGCATAAGTTTTTTTTTTTTAAGTTTGGAGAGAGGAAGATGGAAGTTCGCCTTGAGTTTTTGGGAGGGGTTAGAAGTGAATTTGACTTAAAAGGCTTGTATAAGGAACAAACAGGTGGAAAGTGTGGAATGAATATTGTTATTTCCATTTTTTCTGGAATTAAATATTTGATGAAATATTTTTCATTTGAGTTTTTTTCTCCCCCTTGGTTGGACATTTTTTCAATTGAATTTGGGACTTTGAAAATATTTTGGAACTCAGGTCACCTGGGTTGGTTTTTCTCCTCAAAAAATTTCTTAACTTTCCCTCTTCTCACCATGTCTTACTTTCATCAGTATGTCAGTCGCGATCACACATTTTTACACCGAGTGTATCATTTTGTTCTGCCTCACAAGGCATTTGTGTTTTTAACTTTAGTGTGGTGTTTTAAGCATAAGTTTTCTTAAAAAGAAGCATCTTATAGAACTTTGTATGTTTTATTATGGTTTTAACTTCCAAGAGTAATGTAGCCCTTGCGAGAGATACTTCAAAAGTTCAAATGCATTGTGGCTCTCTTGCAATTGAATGACGAGGTGCTGGGAGCCTCTTGTTTTTTTCTTTGACAATCTATTCAAGATTCCTTTCTTTGATTTCTCTTGTCACCCCTTTTCATTTATGGTGACATCCTTTCTTCACTGCTTATTCTTGGTAGGCTGGGGATTCCTTGCGTAAGTCTAACCATCCAGACCTTTTATGCAAACTCGATCTTGAAAAGGCTTTTGACCATAGGTCCTGGTGATTCCTAATGTTTACTCTTTAAAGTAGGGAGTCTTCCAAATAAATGGAGAAATTGGCTGCTCTTTTGTATCTCTACCTCATTTTTTTTATGGTTGTTAACAAGGAACCTGCTGGTTTCTTTTATAGCTTTAGAGGTCTTCGTCAAGGCGACACTTTCTACTCTTTTGTTAGTATTGATTGTGGGGATCATTTAGTGTGTAGATAAGCAAGAGAGCAGAGGCATGCTTTTTTACAGGTTGTTAACATTATGAATTATTATGGCGAAGGAAAGGCTACGAAGTATGGATGTTTGACCCCCTCTTATCTCGCTTTGACAAGTAGCCTCTCTATGGTTACTGCTGTACTGGCGATGATAATGATAATGATTTTCACTTGCCATGAACTTGACCTTTCACCTCTCTTTGGTTTACCAGACTCTTCCTTGTTATATCTTAAGATGGCTAAGGCAGTTATTATATATCACCTCAGCACCTTTTAGCTATTTTGAGTATTTCTGTCTTGCTCATTACAAAATGAAACCACGTGTTTTTTTTTTGTTTCATTTGGAATGTTCGTGGATTCGAAGCAATTTTCATCTTCAGTCATTTGGAAACAATCTTTTTGTGCCCCTAATACAAGGGTAAGTTGCATACATCCAACCCACCTTTACCCACAATTCGTGGGAGCCATTGAGGTTGGAATGTTTGTAGATTATGAGAAGATTTTTTTCAGTGGATTAGAGATGCTGAGCTTCTTTTTTGAGACCTTTTTTTGTTTGCAATGCACAGTTCTGCAAAACATCAGTGGAGCCTATGGGTGAAGAAAGTGATCATGTCCACATTATTGCTCTATCAGATGCACTGGGCGTGCCTATTCGAATTGTGTACCTGGATCGCAGTTCATGTGATGCAGGCGGAGTTAATGTGAATCATCATGATTTCGTTCCAATTTCTTTGATGAACGCCGCTGATGATGGTGGGCGTGAGATAAAGCCCTATGTAACCCTACTGTATCGACCCGGTCACTATGATATTCTGTACCCAAAGCAGTGATGCAACAATGCTGGTGGTGCAAAAGGTGAACCGTGGCAAGGAAAAAGGGGATGTGGGATAGGCAAAAGTACCTAACCATGTTATTAGGAGGTGCTCTTTGTCTAAAAAGTGTGCTAATCATATCACAAACTTGGGTTTTAATCACTCCCTTGTTTCATGAATATTGTACTCTCATGTTGGATGGTGACGCCTTGCCTAGGGAAGGTAAAACTGATTTGTACATGAGTTTATTGCTGGTTCATTCGTGACTTCACGAATTGTTCCCCAAATGCGGGGGCTAGAAAATTACTTGTAACCCAATCACCCCTCCCCCTAAACATGGAATTGTAATGTTTAGCTTCCTACTGACTGTATTTCTGTAGTCAGATTTTACTATTTTACATTCATGTCAATTCTATAGGCATGAATTTCATTTGGGCCGTGGATATTCGAATCCTCCGTTTGGTGTCCTATTGGATTATCGGAGATTTAGTTGGACAAGTTGCTAAATTGGAGGAAATGACCATTTTTTATAATAGCATTGACAAGGATATCACATCTTTGGTCCCTTTTCTCGTTGTTTTTTTTATTGATAGATAAAACACATTTATCATTACCATTATCCTTGGAAAAAATATATTCAGCGAAATCAATCAAGGTTATCGATTTGTCGTTTTTGGCCCGGACTAGACCAGTATGCCATTATGTTATTAATGTCGGTTTTGGCTCGAAATTGACCGAAATGCTCCTTCGGTTCTCGATTTGTCGGTGTTGGCCAGAAATTGACCGAAATGCCTCTCGGTTTGTTATTTTACGAATTTGGCCCGAAATTGACTTGAATGTCCCTAGGTTATCGATTTGTCGGTTTTGGCCCGGAATTGACCAGAATGCCAATAGGTTTTTGATTTGTCGGTTTTGGCCTGAAATTGACCAAAATGCCCCATCGGTTATATATTTGTCTATTTTGGCTTGTAATTGACCGATATGCCCAATATGCCCGATATGCCCTTCCTGTTTTTGATTTTCCGGTTTTAGCCCTAAACTGACCGAAATGTCCCTCGATTTGCGATATGACGGTTTTGGCCTCGCAATTGATCGAAATACCCCTCTAGTTATCGATTTGTCGGTTTTGGCCCGAAGTTAATTGAAACGCCCATCGGTTTGCTATTTGTCGGGTTTGGCCAGGAACTGACCAGAATGCCAATTGGTTATTGATTTGTAGGTTTTGGCCTGAAATGCCCCTCTTGTTTTCGATTTGTCCCGAAATTGACAGAATGCCCTTCGGTTTGCGATTTGACCGAAAATTGACCGAATGCCCCTCAGTTATCGACTTGTCGGTTTTGGGCCGAATTTGACTAGAATGCCCTTCGGTTTTGCGATTTGTCGGTTTTGGTCTGGACTTGACCAGAATGCCAATAGGTTATAGATTTGTTGGTTTTGGCCCAAAATTGTCCCGAATGCCCCTAGGTTATCGATTTGTCCGTTGTGGGCCAAAAATGACCAGAATACCCCTCGGTTTGCGATATGTCAGTTTCGACCCGGAAATTACCAGAAAGCTACTATGTTTGCGATTTGTCGATTTTTGCCCAGAAATGGACAGAATGCTAATAGGTTATTGATTTGTCGGTTTTGGCCCGAAATTGACTGAAATGCCCCTCGAGTTTTCGATTTGTCGGTTTAGGCATGAAATTGACCGATATGCCCCTCGGTCTGCAATTTTACGGTTTTTGTCTGTAATTGACCTGAATGACAATAGGTTATTGATTTGTCGATTTTGGCCCAAAATTGACCTAAGTGCCCCCCAGTTTGCGAATTGACGGTTTTGGCATGAAATTGACACGAATGCCAATATGTAATTGATTTGTTGGTTTTGGGCATGTCCCTCGGTTTGCAATTTGTCAGTTTTGGCTCGGTTTGCGATCTGACGGTTTTGCCCCGAAATTGAAACGAATGCCCCTAGGTTATCGATTCGTCCGTTTTGAGCCGAAAATGACCAAAATGACTCTCGGTTTGCAATATCTTAGTTACGACCCGGAAATGACCAAAAAGTCGGTTTGCGATTTGTCGATTTTGGTCCAGAAATGACCAGAATGCCAATAGGTGTTATTGATTTGTTTGTTTTGGGCCGAAATAGACCAAAATGTCCCTCGGTTTGCAATTAGTCGGTTTTCGCCCTTGACCAGATTGCCAATAAATTAGTGAATCTGATGGTCTTCCTACAGTTATAATAGTTTCTTAATTTATCATTATTAAGACATTCATGCATTTTAAACTTCAAGATTAGACATTTGAAATTTTCCCAAAACCGAGACCCTCAATCGGAATCCCGAGATCTGGAAGCCATAAATCAACATACGTGAATCTGATGGTCATGCTCCAGTTATAATAGTTTCTTAATTTATCATTATTAAGACATTCATGCAGTTAAAATTGTAAGTTTAGACATTTTAAATTTTCCCAAAACCGAAACACTCAATCGGAATCCTGAGTTTCGGAAGCCATAAATTAACAAACGTGCATTCGATGATCATGCTTCTTCTATAATAGTTTCTTAATTTATCATTATTGAGACATTCGTGCAGTTAAAACTGCAAGATTAGACTTTTGAAATTTTGCCGAAATCGAGACCCTCAATCAAAATCCCGAGTTTCGGATGCCATAAATCAACATACGTGCATCTGATGGTCATGCTCCATTTATAATAGTTTCTTAATTTATCATTATTGAGACACTCGAGCATTAAAACTGCAAGATTAGACATTTGAAATTTTACCAAAACCGTGACCCTCAAACGAAATCCCGAGTTTCGGATGCCATAAATCAACGTACGTGCATCTGATGGTCACGCTCTTTTTGTAATAGTTTCTTAATTTATCATTTATTAGACATTCGTGCAGTTAAAACTGTAAGATTAGACATTTGAAATTTTACCAAAACCGAGAACCTCAATCGAAATCACGAGTTTCGGATGCCATAAATAAACATATGTGCATCCGATGGTCATTCTCCTTTTATAATTGTTTCTTAATTTATTATTATTGAGACACTCGTGCAGTTAAAACTGAAAAATTAGACATTTGAAATTTTACCGAAACTCAATCGAAATCCAGAGTTTCGGATGCCATAAATTAACATACGTGCATCCGATAGTCATGCTCCTTTTATAATTGTTTCTTAATTTATCATTATTGAGACATTCGTGTAGTTATAGCTGAAAGATTAAACATTTGAAATTTTACCGAAACCGAGACCCTCAATCGAAATCCCGAGTTTCGGATGCTATAAATCAACATTCGTGCATTAGATGGTCATGCTTCTATTATAATAGTTTCTTAATCTATCATTATTGAGACATTCATACAATTAAAACTGCAAGATTAGAATTTTGAAATTTTGCCGAAATCGAGACCCTCAATCGAAACTCCGAGTTTCGGATGCCATAAATAAACATACGTGCATCCGATGGTCATGCTATATGTGAAA
>JAOWBH010164138.1:0-11058 GCA_028566215.1 Silene coronaria
AAGGAGTTAGAAGGATTGTGGGGTAAGAAGGGAATTTTATTTCCTTTGTTTGTGTCAAACAAACACCAACAAAGGAAATCAATAACTTTGTTTCCCTTTCCCTTTCTTTTAGACCCCCAACCAAACGTCCCCTTATTTGTTTTCTAGTAGTGTGGCGCGTTTTTCCTTTGTTGTACCCAATCTCCTGTATTTTTATAATTGTTAAATGAACTAGATGAACATGACCATTAAATAAAAGGAAAAAGAGATGAAGATGACCATTAATGGAAAAGAAGATGAACATGACCATTACTCTGTTCTAAATTACATATTTCTTTTCTTTAGGGTCATGATGTTTCCGCGGGGAAAATAACCTAAGCCGCGGGATTTGCATTTGATAGGACCATGCTACCCTAAAAGTAATTAAACCAGCTTTTGCAAGTAGGCTGACATTAGGGGCCCACTTATTTTTATTTGTACGTAAACTTGTATCAAATGATTCGAGTCAAGCGGATTACCAGTTACGAGTAAGTTATTTGGATTTAGGTGAAATAAAGGTCGGCTTTATATAGAGTTTGTAAAATTCGGGTTTGTACGAGTCGAGATTACACGGGTTTTGGACCGTGTTAAAGTCAGAAACGGTTAAATTAACGCATTTTAACAAATGTTTATTTCCTGTAATTTTAATCAAAAATACATAATTATTCTTAATTTTTATAATTGATTAATTGTTACACATATTTTGACCTCGCAAATAGGTCAACCGTGTCGGATTCGGACCGGGTAATTTTGTGTTGGGTCACTTTATGTTTGTAAGAATTCAGGTCAAATTATTTAAGTTTAGGTTTTTTTCGGATTAGTTATTTTCAAGTTATCTAGGGATAATAATGGACACTTGCCACTGTTTGCAACAATGAATAGACATTCGGGTTATATCATATTTAATCGAGTCAATTCGGGATACGGGGCAAACTCGGGTGTTGGATCGAGCACGGGTTATTAGGGTTCTGCCAATTTCACATGGTTTACATGTACGTGACAAAAGTAACTATATTTAATTATATGGTAATCATTTGAGTTATTTTTTCATAGTTCACAAGTTTTGCTAATATTATGCAATACATAAGTAGGTATTGAAGAGTCTATGGATCCAATATACTCAAGAGGGGGGAGGGGGTGAATTGAGTATGTAAAACCTTTTCTTTTTTCTCACAATTTAAAACAATCGAATGATATGTTACAGTTTATTTGATTAAACCTAACCTATCAAGCACGTCTACGATGAATAAATGTAAAGCAATGCGAAATAACGGAAGTGACACACGGTTTTTGAAGTGGTTCAGTTTCACAGATCGAAACCTACGTCCACTATTCTCGATTAATAAATTTAGTACCTTGCTACGGATTACAAAGTTATTAATCTACTCGCACAACCGACTTTAGTTGTGACTCAATTGAGTATCACTAGACACTCGACTTTCTAACGTTAAATGTAAGAAAGCGTATGATTGTTCCTTTAAATGTTCACACAATTGAACTAATAGGAACTAACTCAAACACTATTATCTTATAACGCTAGTTTAAAATAGTTTGCAATACAAAGCTCAATTATAAGATTTAAAAACAATTCGAAAAACTTGATACGTAAAACTTATTGTGCACGGCTGTTTTCGATTTTTCAAAGGTGATTACAAATGAGAATGATAGATGTATTTATACTAAACTAAGTGGTAGAAGCCCTAGTAATCATGCCGTCATATATGGGCTTTGGAAAGCTCTAGGGTTTTACATAAACCCTAGCTCACGGCATTATGCTCCTTGTATACCAATCATGGGCTACATTAGATCAAGACCCATTAGCCTTGTCTACATTAGTAAACCCTAATTTGGTATTAGGTTAGCACTTACTTTTGATTAGAGTATAATACATACACATATCTTTCGAAACAAGATAACTACTCGATCATTTTATCAATGACAAGAGTGTTATACGTAATCACTTCATAAGTCCATCGTGCCCAATAAGAGATTTAAATTGACCGAATATATTTAGAGAAAATCGATTAAAAATATTTTTGAGCTTTTAATATATTGCAATCCTAAGGTTATAGTATAAAGACTTATAACCTTAGAATAGTCTAGTTAAGTTCTAAGCCAAGAAAATGGTTATAACTTAACTTGACTAAACCATTTTAAACGTACCGTTATAGACAAGACTCTAATAGTAATTTCTTCACTTTGATCTTCTCTTGGGAGTCTTGAATCTCTATCCTCAATCCGAAGTATAATCATTTGTCGCATGTATAAAAGACTACTTTGATTATCTTGATCTTGAATCTTTGTCTTGAGGGTTATAAGTAAAACACTTATAACTTAAGCTTCTTCATAGTGAAAGTTATAAGTAAAACACTTATAACTTTAACTTCTTCCTTGTTGTCTTCACTTCTTGTCTTGAGATGTATAATACTAACTTGTGCTTGAATGTCTCATGTTTTCGAAGTTTAAGCTAATAGATTTCAACACACGATTACACATATGACATCATCAAAACATATGACCATATATAATTAAAACAAATTGGCAAATCTCAAATTGACAAGTCTATATGGTCCAACAGTTAGGTAATCGATTAAAGAGCTTCCTAACACTTACCCTCACCCCTTACTTGGAATCTCTGTATACATCCGTGTTCGCGGGCTTACGATGGTCATTCTAGACATAGAATGCTAAGGGTGACGAGTTTTGGTGTTCATATCACTACTTTGTGTCTTGACATAACATGAAGTATTCGAACGGTTTCAATTTTCCACAAAAATTGGTGGCGACTCCACAAATAAAGGTTGTTCAACTTTTCATTGGTTTCAAAGCCATTTAAATCGGTTACAACCGATGACGTGCTTTGTTCGCGAAGTTCAGCGGGGATAAGTGCCGCCGCTTTAACGAAAAACTTCATTCTGAAATGTGCGGGTGCGCTCGGTGCGGGTGCTTGGTCCACAATAATATAAAAAAACGTTTTTTATGTATATTAAATGTACAAATTCTATTTTCAAAAATGTATAAAAATTATTTTTAGGCTTCGAACAACTTAAATTAAATTAGACCAAGTCAGATTTCTCTCGGATTTCACAATCCATTTCCTTACAGTTTAAGGGTCCTTTATTTGTGTTCATAGGCATCACGCCATTATTTTGAACTTCCGTGTCACACCCCGAAGAGTCACACACAATGACCAATTAGGCAACACATTTTCAAATATCAAAAATCTTAAAACATCTCGTCGCTCTGTCAAGCACCACGCGCGCCACTCGAGTGCCATGCACGCGCACACCTTCTGGTACACGTTGAGTCAGTCTTTTTCGCATATATTCTTTCATGCGTTTTCTTTTGAGTAAGTGTGAATCGTGGTTGAATGGATTTTGTTACGCCGTCGGTTCTCTCTCAGTACGAGATGTCTGGAGCAGCAAGCACTGCAAGTGTTCATGGTCCGCCTCCCCCAAATAGTATTGATGAAATCTTTGCCGCGATCCTTCGTTTTCAAACCAGTCAGGTTGTTGCTTACATCCGACTTCAAACAATCGAGAATCGTATCATTGTCGTTAAATCCCTATTGCCACCAACTGAGATACCTGCTAAAAAGCCTCAACCACCTCCAGGTGGAAATGGTGATGTCGCCAAAAATGCTATGAATGATACTCATGTGCCCACTGAAACTAAAAAACGCCTAAGCTATTTGGAGGAACAACTCATGTACCTCAAAGGTGATGACATCTACAAGGAGAAAAGTCGCAAGTATGAATCTGTCAATGCTTAATTGGCAACTAATTTCATCAAGACGAACATCCCGAAGTTCAAAGGACATGAAAATCCTCTCAATCATATTCGTGCCTTCAAAGACTACATGTCCATCAAGGGCATCTAACCCGAGATGTTCTTAAGGATCTTTCCTTCATCTCTAGACACCATTCTTAGGCAATGGTTCTATTCTATAGACCACAAGAAACTAACAACATGGGATGATGCTGCAATCGAGTTCACTAAACAATAAGCAAATAACACATAAATCCAAGTGAACATGCACACTCTTAAGGTCCTAACTCAAAATGATAAGGAAGGGTTTACCGATTTCCTAACTAGATGGAGGAAAACTAGCACTCAACTGGTTGAACGTCCTGAAGAAGCAGTCCTAGTCGAGAAATTTTTGGACAACTTTAAACCAATCTATGCAAGCCATTTGAGATACTAAAATATCAAGTCTTTCAATGACTTAACTGTCCTAGACACAATAATTAAGATGATATCCGTAAGGGTGTCTTATCCAAAACCGTAGGTCGAGGATATCAAGGCTCAACTTCTACGGGAATCGTTCCTACGGTTCCACTAGCAAGACAGAAGAAGTCAACCTCTTGGAAGCTTCTAAAAAGGGTACTCCTTCGAGGAAGTTTACCGACATCGGTGACACTTATACCAATGCACTTGCAAGGCTAATAAAATTGGGAAAGATACAACCTATCGGACCTGCTCCCGATCCCGCACCTAAAAAGAAGAACAGATTCTGGGACGGGTATACCTATTGCCATTTTCATAGAGGAAAGGTACATGATACGAAAAAATATTTCAAACTGAAACATCTTATCTAAGATATGATTAAAAATGGGAGACTACCCTTCCTCCTCCAGATAAGCCTAGCAACACTGAAATCCTCTTGTAATTTTAGTCATCACCACAGATGACGAACCCATCACGGATTATTCACATCTTATCTCGCCAATTGAGGACGAAGCCAACATGATTAAACAAAGGGCGCAATAAATAAAATGATGAAATAAAAATATTCCTAACCCTGGTATCTAAGGCTGCAGCAGGAAAGAGAAGAGAACGGGAAAAAATTTGCCTCATGCTATTTGGAATTTATCAAAAATCCTCCTAAACTGATAGCTCTCAACAACTCTGATAAAAAGTCATCTGCCTATGATGTTGGCTTTTCTGAAGATCTGAGGGTAGGATACATACTATCACGATGTGGCTGGGATGCAACTGAAGTTAATAGGACAACAATGGCTTGACATCAATAGTAGTTTAGATCAGCAAAGAAGATGACGGATTTGGAATGGAAAACGAAGACGGATCTGGATTATTACTGCATCACTAATAGGAAGCTTTACTGTCCCTAAAGGGAGAACCCGACGATGACGAGTTTAAGTCTGAGTTAGAGTCTGAGTCTAAGTCTAAGTCAAAATCTAAAGGAGTTGTCAAAGAGTCTTCTCCTCTTATCCTTTCTTCTGGTTTATCTCCTAGTTTAGCTTCTTTTAGTAACAGTAACCTAGGGCTTATCCCAGCGACTGTTCCTTTACTGACTCTGACCACCAATCAGATGGCATCTTTGTTTCAACTTTTTACAAATTTTAATATGACTAAATCAGATTCTGCTTACTCCTCGTGCTTTTATACTTGCAATTCTATTTATGACGATGCCGAGGATGATCCTGACCCTGACACAATCGAATTACCTCCCTACATAATGAAAGAATTATTAGAGGAGGGACAAAGGGCACTTGTTATATAAAACAATGAACCAATAAATGTGGTTACAAACCTAGACCCTAAAGAACTTATGATAAGGACAACCCTATACCCAACAGAAAAGGCGAAATTTATCAAACTTCTCAAAGAATTTAAGGACGTCTTTACCTGGTCTTACAAAGACATGCCAGGGATTTATAAGGATATAGCTGAGCACTGAATTCCTATCGAGCCAAGGTATAAGCCAGTGAAATAGAAGCTTCGACGGATAAGAACAGAGTGGGCTATAAAAAGCTAGGAAGAGATAGATAAACAATTCAAAGCTGGGTTCATCAAAGTTTTCGAGTATTCTGACTGGGTGGCTAATGTAGTCCCCGCACCCAAAAAGGATAGGCGAATCTGGGATTGTGTTGATTTCAGAGACCTAAATAGAGCCAGTCCGAAAGATGATTTTCCATTACCCCATATCGACATCTTGGTAGATAATATAGTTGGTAACGCGATACTATCATTCATGGACGGATATGTTGGGAATAATCAAATAAAAATGGCCGAAGAAGATATGCACAAGATCGCGTTCATAACATCATGGGGCACCAATTGCTACACAGTTATGCAGTTCGGGTTGATAAATACTAGAGCTACTTACCAACAAACCGCTAAAACTTTGTTACGTGACATGATGCATAAAGAGGTAAAGGTGTACGTAGATGACATGATTGTCAAATCGAAAGATCAAAAAGGACATATCGCCAATCTGCGGCGATTCTTCCAAAGGCTCCGTAAGTATAATATAAGACTCAACCCTACCAAGTGCGCATTCGGAGTCACATCAGGCAAATTGCTAGGCTATTTAGTCAGTCAGCGAGGAATAGAGATCGATCAATCCAAGATCAAAGCTCTAGTTGAGATGCCTCAACCATAAACAGAAAAGGATGTGAGAGGTTTCCTAGGCAAGGTGCAATACATCGGTTGGTTTATCTCAAAACTCACCATGATTTGTGAACCAATATTCAAGAAATTAAAGAAAGCAACTAACACAATATGGGATGATGATAAAGGAGATTCTGGCTAAGCCACCAGTCTTTATGCCACCCTCGAATAAAAAAACCTATATCTTTATACCTCACAGTTACAGACACAGCCATGGGAGCTATGCTCGCCCAAACAGTTGAGAAAAAAAAAAGAGTTATCTACTACCTTAGTAAGAAGTTCTTGGAGTATGAGATCAAGTATACACCTCTTAAAATGACTTGCCTCGCTCTTGTGTGGGCAACCAAAAAAATACGCCATTACATGCTCAGTTATTCAGTTAACGTGTATTAAAAAATGGATCCAATCAAGTACATATTCAATTAATGAGTTTCTGTTATCATATTCCTCCAACCCTCTTATTAACTATGGTGGTGGTTCTATTTCTTCGTCATTTTCTTCTTCGGATTTATCTTCGATCTTTTTCTCCATGTCATTATTAAATCAATGTAAGTAAGACGAGTTGTAAACAAACTAGTTAATATTATTATTGATTTGTGTAAAATGTGATAACATTTAAGCCAACTGATCAGGGTTCAGTGACGGGATCGGTGCGGTATTAGAGACAGGCCCGGAGTACCAGAAGTAGAAGGAGGTACATAAAAAGGAAAGACTAGGGATGAGGTATCTTCGACACCTGACACCTTAGAATTATCCTTAAGACTCATATCAGACTCGGACTCAGAATCGTCATTTGTCTTGAACATTTCTCCTTCTCCTGTAGTCATCTTGTATTGCAATCCATAATTGCCAGTCCATTTGATTGTTTTCCACCATCTAGATGCAGTCCTTTAGGATCCATATCAGTGGTGAGGGTAGATGGATCGAAACGGTCACTTTTTAGAATCATATTTACCAAATCTTCATTCAGTACCGCTGGTTTCTTTTCTTCTCCGAAAAGAAGACCCAGAGACTTCCTGTCTTCAGCTGGAGTGTGCTCCTCCTTAATCAAAGCTACTGTTATAATATCGTCGAGAATGTAGCAGCAATCATGGAATATTTCGATTCCGGGAACCATTTTATAACTCCTCGAGTCGAAAATGGGTTCGGGAAAGTCTGGACACAGTATATTCTCCCCGGTCTTCACGGAATGGTCGTTTAAGGTCAGAGGGTATGGTCTCATATTGATGCCTCGATCTTCGATCGAAATATTCTTCTTTCGGGAATCTTATTTAGTTGGCTCGTATCCGAGCCTGAACCTTGTTCCTTGAACTTTGGGGTGCTTTCAACTGGAATGTGTCCTCTCTTCGGGGGTACATAGAGAAGCTAAAGTACTTACTGATTTAGAGGATCACCTCGCATACACGACTCCCCATGTACAAATCCATATTTGCCATCTCGTGACTAGGCTCGATTGCATTCACGATCTCGAAGCCACATGATTCGTTAGTGGTGTCAACTTGCACTTCGGAGGTTACAACATCCCCGGCCACAAGCGTAAGAGTAGCATTAATAGTGACTACCACTCACTTGAGGGGTGTTTTGATCTTACGGTCGAGGGTTGAGGAGACGGCCCTCACGGCATGGATACAAGTTCTTCCGAGCAATGGATTGAATGATGAAGCGACAACTATCACTTGGAAGCTAATTCTCCTTTCAACAATATCTGTACTTACAACCAAAGTGACGATTACGGCCACCCATGCACTGTGCCATCGAAAGTGTGGTTCGTTTGTGTGGTTGGTACGAATTCATCTTTATCAAGGCCCAAAATGTGAGCGGTTCTCAATGGAAGGACGTAAACTGCGGACTCGTCGTCGACAAGTGTCATTAGGAATTGTTTATTACGGCATACCACTGTGATATACATATATTAGAAATGTTGAGATTCGAAAGGTGGCAAATCTTCATCGGGGAAAGTCAAAGCATTAGTGAGCCTTGGTCGATTGTGAGCAAAAAACGAGACCATATCTTTGGGATTATTATTTGGTGACATGGTCATATTCATCAAGGCTTGTAGCAATGCTTGATGATGTTCAAACAAGCTTAGAATGAGCTGCCAAATGGAGACATCCGCCTTGGTCTTTTGGAGCTGCTTAATGAAGGAAGCCTTTGAGGTCGACCCTTCACTAAGTGCCTCGACTAGAGTGGGTTCTTTCGATGGCGCTTCATCCCCAAAAATGGAAACACGGCTTGAATTCTCAACTTGTTAGGGACGCCTTGATCTAGTCACATGCACTAGTAGAAAAAACCCATATCGCGACGCCTTTATCGTGGCGGTTCTTATAGAAATGACGTAAAAAGTCAAAAAAATTGGCGGAGCAAAATTTTCATCTTATAGGAGGTCTATTGTGGCGGTTTAAATTAAGAAACGACGTGATAATAGAATCTATTTCAGGCGGTTCCAGATTAAAAACGCCACTGTAAGTCATTTATGGCGGTTGTATTAACAACCGACGTTAATAGCGATGCTAAAAATAATAATAAAGTGACAATATTTTTTAACATAAAACAATCGTAATATGTATTTGTGGCACTTGTAACACAACCGACGTTGAAGATAACAAGTCAAAACCCGTATTACATTCACCTTATTACTTTATTGTCCACTTTTCTTTCATTCATCTTCCCAGTTCCCACACCCTAAATCCTAACCTTAACTTCCTTGGTAAATTTCCCACGCCATCCCTCTTCCCCTTCCCCAACCTCTACAACCACCACTCTCTCCTCCGCATCACCATCGTCAAAATTGACAGTCCGCGTACTCGACGAAGACACCTATGTCGGCGCAATCGAAAAAATTATCGAGGGCGATTACTTCCCCGATATCCCCAAGCTTCGTGATCGTCTTGATTGGCTTCAATCTATCAAATTGGCTGATCCCGTCTTTATCCGCAACGCCTAGTTAAAGATTCTCGAACATCGCCGCGGTTCCAACACATTTCAAGGTAAAATTACGATACCCGGCTCCAGTTTAATTCGTAATTCCAGTACTCCATTTGAATTTGATCCTACCCCTTCTATTATAAATGCTAATTCGACGAATTCCGATACGGGTAATGATAATAGTGGTAGTAGTAATATTGGGTTTGATGTGAATTTGAGCTTGGATGATTTCTGTTTGCAGTATGCTAGTGAAGATAATCATAGGGTTAATAGATCAGAAGAGTGAGGAAAGTGATGAGGGGGTTAAAGGGATTGAGGATGTTAAGAGTGAGGAAGGTGTTGGTGGTTCGCAGCCGTCAGCTTATGGCTCTTTCGAGGATAACTCGGTGACATTATTAGCATGTCACTAGGTGTGCTCAACATATGATTTCATGGTAATTTACTCGCTCCTGTTTTCAGTTGCTAGTTTGTACATAACAGAAACTTGATCTTTCAGCTTGTGTTAATTATCGAGTACTCCAGATTGGATCGATGTGTGAAGCAGGTAATAGTTGCTGCATAGTATTTTGTTTGAGAACATAAATGTTGTGATCTCTAATTGATTTCTATTTTTTGTAGAAACTGATTTGAATGGCACAAGTTTCTGCAGTATCGCCATGACGTCATCACTATACTGAAAATGGATGCAGGTTTTATTTTGTTTTTAATCTTTAATTAAGGGTCTCATATTAAATCATGTTTAAAATTACATTATACTGACCAGTTAATCTTACATCCTCTTACATTTTGTGTGTAGGTTGACTACTTCAATGTGTTGCGAAAAAGTGATCCTCTTTTTATCCCTTATGCGATAATTATCAAACAAGTATGTAGTTCATTTGTATGTATATTCCTTCATTCTTTAACTTATGTTGTTCCAACACATAGTAAATAAAAAAAATTAATGTACTTGTCTGTGTTTCTCAAATAGGAACTGTACTTTAGCGTGTTGCTTCCCCTTCTAATTTATAACAATAAACTCCTTACACTAAATTTTTTTAATGATATTTTATCTTTTTATAACTCATATATAGCTTTCATGTGTACTCCTTTATCCCCTGCCCCCCTCCATAGTTGTATTTGTAAAAAAAAAAAAAAGAATTTTGTTTATAATGCCTAAAAAGAATAAGATTTAGCTTATATGCTGGAATGGTAGTTTTGGTGGTTAATCATGGTGTACATTCAGCTGACGAAGTCCCTTCAGGAAAAAAATGAATTAAGTCCTTGAACTTGGTGTAGGCATTGGTCGATTTACTGGTGAATTGGCCAGGTTATAGCAATCTACTTCCACTTGTTAACAGGAATCATGCATGATCATAGTACTGGGACGACCGGCGAATGTTTGAAGCTAATAAATTTCCCATTTCATGTATAAGAGAACGAGAATATGTCATGTTAGGCAATTAAGCCACTGTCATGTAATGAACCCTCTTTTATGCGATGCAATCACTTACCCTAGATTAACTGAGTTTTAATGATCCGTGTACTTATTGACCTGATCCCTGTGCTATTTTCGTGTTCCATCTGTTGCTTAAGAAATCACAGAACTTTGCCTGCCATTTGTTCAGTAATTGAGTCGCTCAAGTAACCAACCATGAGACATATGAGGCATGCATGTACTGGAGACTGAGCTATCTCATATAGGACTAAGATTAATAAACT
>JAOWBH010164148.1:0-11058 GCA_028566215.1 Silene coronaria
CCCTTGTCCCCTCTACCATTTCCTCTCATAAATGATCCGTCCCAAGATCCGACCCGTCACAAGGGAGACGCTTTGATAAAATAAATATCATCAATGTCACAATGAATTCAAACACACACAAAAAATAACAAATACTTCTAAATATCCAAATGCAAATTAATACTAATAAAATTGAATAACAGGTCAAAGTGCCGAAACAAAAGGGTCACAAACTCACATTCCATAGGCCAAATTGTGTAAAGACCCATTTTTACGTTCGTTCTGCACAAAGATCACTTGCACAAAACTTATTTAGAACGAACTTTATTAAAGTCGATATGTCACAAGTCATAACCCACCAAATGAGAAGCTAATTAGTAATTATTAAATCAAAAGGTTCATTTTACAAACATTTTGCATAAGATCACATTACACAAGAATTTGTATTATTTTTTATCAAATAATTTGTTACAAGTGAAATAACACCCTTAACCTAAACAATTATCTATCCACCAAACAATGAAAAATTACTAAACTCCTATTCCATTAAAGATTATTTGTTCAAAAACAATAGAAAGCCGGTCACAACTCACAACTCACAACTCACAAGCAACCCATAGATTAAAAACACCTTAAACAGTTTTCTAACGACTCGGGTATAAATGGTTCAAATGACGAACCTTTCATAATGGAAAAAAGCGCAACTAATTTTAGTACCCCTCCCAAACAATTTTTAAAACCCAAAGGGTTTAATTGTGAGAAACCACGAACATCACCAATACCAGTAACTGTAAAACTGTTATTGTCCAACTATCATTGTCTTCATCAATGTTATGTTTGTACTAGAGTTGTTCATGGGTTATAACCGTTCGATAGTCCGACTCAATTTCCACCGGGTTTCGACAACACTATTTCTTAGAAATGGGCCTGTCTGATAGACCCAACCCGCGGGCTGCCTGATTTTTTTAAGAATAGGGCGGGTATGGGCAAGAATAAGTGCCCGTTTAAGGGCACATATGCATGTTTTACAGCCTGGCCTATGTCCGGTCAAACTTGTATTCAATCAGCTCTAGTTTCTAGTTTCTAGTTTCTAGTTTCTAATTCCTGGTGTAAGATTTGAGTAGGAGTCACAACTCACAACTCACAAGCAATACATAGTTTAAAACCTACAAGTATATGTATACTCCGACGGCTAAAGTCATCTCCATTTTTTTCCCTTAATTTTGTTGAATATATTCAAAGTTCCTTGTTTTTTTCAAGGAAATTCTTCACTACACTCCCATAAACCTACAAATGAACTTGGATGTAGCTGCACTGCATACAGTTATCCAGTTATCGGGTAATGAATAATGATTCACTGCTTCTGGATGATCAGGGGATAGTTCGGAGGTTGGCTGGTCATTGGCAGCATGTGCCAGTTAACAGCTCTGAGCCTCTGAGAAGATTACAGATTCTAAGCAACAAGTTTGCTTCTTGGAAACACAGTACCTTATTATTGCCAATCCTCAATAGAGCCAAATACTCGATATTCTTTGGCTTTACCAAGAAGAGCCAAATACTCCTTCCTCCACGCGAGTTTCTCTCTGGTGTGTTTTGCGTATCTCTCTGGCACGAGAAAAGGAAAACAATCACCAAAGGATAAAATACAGCCCACTCGGCCAGTACAAACAGCTTACTTCAATCCTGCATGTCCTCTAGCTTCCGCTATCCATCCTGAATTTCGCATACCCATCTCTAGACGAAAGTGAAGTACCGGCAACATTTCTCCATTTTCTTAGCTATTTTCATCATTTCCATGTATACTCCAAACGAAACCATTCGACTGAGTTCCGTATAGAGTTGCAGCGAGAATTCGAACCTCCATTATTGCCAATGTAATCCATTTCTCCATGAATTTCCCGACAACCTACTGAAACGAACTCCTATACTCCATACTTTCGGAGAAAAAATTCCTGTACTTCATCAATTGCCATCCACATTTTTATTACCACGTTGACTTAATACCTTGGCTAAGAAGTCAGGGCTGTCGACAAATAGCATCTTCGAGGACGAGGGGACAACAAGTTCGATGTTGTGTCAGCAATTTTGACACAAACCGTGAACCACACAATACCAATTACATCGGTTATGCCTTCCTTGGTACCATTGTGCAGTTTTCCAAAAACAAGCATCTAGAGTCGAAAATGAGACTGGTCCAATTGCCTTGCCATGAATGCTATGTGTCAAACGAAGCAGAAATGTCCAGAGAACTATTTCATGTTGCATAATTAGTTCTTTAAGCTCAGACAGACTTGCTTTCGATTTCACAAAGCAACTGACTTGTTTTTTTAATAAAAACAAAAAAACTATAATAATTTATAATAGATCAGATTAGTTTGACTATACTAACGAAGATCCAAGAGAAAATTTCACCAGCATTTAGAAAGGCATGGTGTCGGACTGTCACTCCACTTCCGTATATACGTTACATCCAGCAACTTATAATTTCACAAGACGCCATGGTCGCTGTACAGAGCCCAAAACTAAATCTCCAGCTTCTAAAACTTTCCATATTTGTCTACATAAGCCTGCACAGAAAGGCGAAGTGTGTCAAGCGTAGAACATCGAGAGTTTCATGTACTCCTACCAGCCTATTTAAATCGTCTCCCTTTGAATTTGTTGTCAAAGTTTTTCGCCATTTTGTTAGACTATAAATAGTACAACTTCATAAGGTAGTATAAGAAATCCAAAAGCTGTGACAAATTGACAGTCCACCAATATAAAGAGAGTTTCATGGGAATCATGCTAAAGTCAACCATAAGAGAAAATGGGACCATATAAATGCAAACGGATATCATATAAATGCAAACGGATATAGTATACAGAAGAAAAAAATCCAAAAGTTTCACCTGAATAAGCTTCATAATATTAGGACGGGATGAAGATAGATACTGCTTGATAGACTCTGGTGTGTTCGGAACTTCATTTGATGGTAAAGTACTAAGGATTTTGTCCTCAGCTTTTTGAACAATTACCTTATATACATCCTTGGACAGGCGACCCTCATGCCATACTGGTTTCATCAACTCCTTCACAAATTCTATTAGAGCTGCCCGGAAAATTCTTATCACCCTTGTTTTCTCTTCATCTAGTCCATTATTCGTTTGCCTCCCAATCTCACCATTATGTCTCGGACCACCGATATTTAACTTAGAGCTTCCATCAGAGATACTTTTGGTTGATTTAAGGACGTCTTTGACACTCGCAGCAACCACGGGATTATTTTCATCAGACACTATGTTATTTACAGCATTAGTAGCTGAAACGGCAGCAGATTCCGCTTCCGCTTCAGTTACATGGGCATCCTTATGGCTATAACAGTCCTTGTCATTACTATCGCCTAGTAATCTTTTAGGTGACTCCAGGGAGTTCCGATGAGATATGCTTTGTGCATGCTGATAAGAACAGCGGCGAAATGGGTCATGCCCTATATTGGGTTGCTCAATGCCATCACGAAGAGGATCGTATGGAACTTCTGAAGAGGATGCAGCTTTTAATTTAATAAAGGAAGAAGGCCGAAATGGGACAGATGGCTCCCAATTGTAGGGAGTAAATCTCCTTTTCTTATAAGAGCTTAACATTTCTTTCAAAGACGAATTGTCCGATAAGGAAGAATTTTTGAAATAATTACTGGATCGCGCAGGAAACTCACAGACTGGAGAACTATGAAGGTCCAGAGTATATTGCCTTCGCAAAGCAATAGACTTCTCCACTATGGCATATGGGTGTAAACTATTCATTTGAGCATCAGAATCTACTCCAACACCTCTTTGCAAAAATCCATGGTCAGGAGTAAAATTGTCAAGCAAGGCAGATCTGCCAAAAGAAACAGATGAGCCACGATGATCCAAGTCGTCATACGAGCGATTTCCATTGCGCATATCCACAACTGCCTCATTTGGGCTGGAGGCTAATTTAGAGCCATCTTTAGAAGATGGTGATCTTTGGGAAGTACTGGAAAGACGACGATACAACCCATCTCTTTCAAGAAAGCGAAAGTCATCCTTGTCACGTACAGGTTCTCTGTGGTCCCTTTCAGTGGACATTCCAGCTGTTGAAATAGGTAACAAATCATCACTATCGGTTCTAAGATATTTTGGTTGAATGTGAGCACGTGATGAAGCACCAGAACCATCTCCAGAATCTGTTAGCATAAATATATACTCATTAGAAGAGAAATCTCCGGAAACCAGTATAATTAACTAGCACTACTTAGAAACATAAAATACCTTTGCCAGGACAGGTTTCGACATTGGTGGACAGCTTATTACCCTCAACCTGTCCTCTACTATGGTCTACTTGGTCTCTCTTATGAAGAAATCTACAGGAACTGCCTTTAATGCACCAACCCTTCGCAAAGAACTCACAAATCATAGCAGGTCGTTTGCTTGAAATGTCAGTTTCACCCCCAGGTGAAGAACTCCTAAGCCTCACTTGTGGAGTATAGTATCTGGAAAGTCGATGAAAAGCAAATTAACCAAAAATGGGCAGATGTAAAAGCTACTACACGTCTACACCTTTAACATCAAGAACAAAATCAACTTCGGAAAAATCATTCTAGTCAGAATTTCCAACCTTGGTGCCTTTTGATCCATTCTTTCGCTTGGTGGCAAATGGAGGTCTTCCCTTTGACTAGGGAATCTCATCTCGTCAATATCAGTAGTCTCACTTTTACAAAGTTTATCATGAGTACCATCTGGTGCTGAAACATGTTCCATGGAGGTAACAGCTGGAGTTACATGTATATCATGGCTCTGCTGATTTTTCACAGTGGCAGCCAGAGGACTTGTCTCGACAGGGCCCCGTTTATAATTTATATCATTGGTCCCAATCTTACAGTGTTTATCGTGACTACTATCTGGAGTAGAAACATGTTCCTCTGAGGCAACAGCTGGAGTCACGTGTATAACATGGCTTTGCTGATTTTTCACAGTGGCAACCAAAGGACTTCTGCCAACAGTGCCTTGTTCACTTTCCACAGTATCATCTCCTAGTTTACGAGAATTTAGTTCTTCTGGAAGATTGACACTTCCATCCTTTATTGAAAGCACATCTTTCCCCTTCCTATTCTCCTGGCTGTCATCAAGGGGAGCAACTACTTCAGAATTTACAGTGTCTCCAAGTTTTGATCTCGAGCACGCATCATTTCTTTTGGATACCTCGTCAAGCCTAACATCTACAAGAAAGTAGAAGATAGAAAATATGAAGAGGTCGTCATTCTTTTCTAAATAATACACGTGCAAGCCGAATATGAAGATTAATAATTTACACAAGAAAATAAAAAGACATCTATCGTAACTCGTAAGTACATACAAATTGAAATCAATTGAAAAGAGACATCAGTATGACCAGAATAACAGCCTATTGCACACAAAAGACTAGCCAATCGAAAAAACACACAAGAAGCAAGGCCTCTGATCTCTATACCGAAAAACCAAGATTGCTATTGAACATTGACCATGAAAAACTCAATTACATATATCTGACCATCAGAGAGTCTCATAATATGAAACAATGATATACTCAAGATAGTCTGATACTTTGAATAATCAGATATCATTGATTCATAGTCCATGCAAAGATACAAACCCTTGTCAGCACAATTTCGCGAATATCCGTAAGGCCTAACTTCACTCTCTTTTCATCTATTCTTCCCTTGAAACTTTAAAAATATTTATGATGATCAAATACGAAAAACTCTACTCAAAACATTGTTGCTTTTTT
The DNA here is from genome assembly GCA_028566215.1 of Silene coronaria. Taxonomy (NCBI): domain Eukaryota; kingdom Viridiplantae; phylum Streptophyta; class Magnoliopsida; order Caryophyllales; family Caryophyllaceae; genus Silene; species Silene coronaria. The sequence continues at coordinate 5,743 of JAOWBH010164148.1, forward strand.
CCAACCATTTCTTCAATGTTACTAACACCTGATGTCAAATATATTTTTACTTATTATATTAATGATTGCATAACTAATAGAAAAATATGAGCCGCGTTCTGCCTCAACGCACAGAGCTCCATCTACACCTTGCATAATCAAAATCTTTAAGGTATTAGCCTTTGTGCTCTTTAAATGTGTGTAAGGTCACTAATCAATGGCCAACTGATTGATGCACACATGTTTGTTAGAAGCCAAGACCTGGAAAAGGTATCTATGATTTTATTATTTTATTGTTCTGCTTTTTGCAATCGTGAAATTAATCCCTACGGCTTCACGAAAACACAAATATTCACACAGCAAGCAAAAGCAGTATCGTAAACAGAACCACTTTTCATTCCTACTACAGGATATCTACAGGAACACAAACACAAAATTAAGTCAAGAAAAATTAATATTATCACTCTTCAATGAGTTTCCTGCTAAGGTCAAGTCGGAACAGTACAATAATTTTATTACTTGAATGTTTCCTGCTGAGACAAATCGAGCCAGTATAATTCTTGACTATATATATATCTCTTATTTAAGCCCTATCTTCCTTCTAAGGAACATATTAAAAATACCTTTTAATAATGTAATTTGGGTTTACCGTTTTATCTTGTGATAACTTATTTCTAGTAATACAGCTCAAAATAAGGGGAAATTGGAGGAGATTGGTGGCAGTGGAAGGTGGAAAATACTGGAAATAAGAGGTGAGAGAGGAACCAGACCCCCAATGCGTCACTTAGGTGGGAGGTGGGTAACTACTTACCCCATGACCCTCATTTCTAGTTTATTTGAGCTCGATTACCTGAGTAACTATTCTTCCATCCCAAGCAAGCCCTAAGAATAGTATCACCTTTGGAATTTATAATAGAGATATGGCAATGTACGCAGTACCTAGTTGTTGGCTACTTTGTAGTACTCCCTCACCTTCATAATTTCCGGGTTTAAATATGTCGAAAATACATACTCCATTAATTGGTATAATTGTTGGCTACTTTGTAGTACTCCCTCACCTTCATAACTTTCGGGTTTAAATATGTCAAAAATACATACTCCATTAATTGGTATAATATGGTATATAAATATTAACATTTTTATTAAAAAAATCTTTCATAAAATTATATGTTCAACAAAAAAAAATGTATAATGCAAAATAAACTATGGTCAAAGTGTCTTATCAAAAACCGGCGACAAATTTTAAATAAGAAATTCGTTGTAGAGGTGAGTAACAAATAATCATAATATTAATCAAGTCAGTGACACTGAAACACAACCATTCTACAAAAGTTTTAAATATCACCATGACCGCATTTCATTTCCTTTTGAGGCGATCTTGACCACATTTAGCGAGATTAGAGCACAATAGCTGACACCGACCGTGTTCGAAACCAAGCTTAAATAGTATGGTAACAATCATTAATGACTATCAAACATTAATTGCTTGCTAAGGCAATATCCACCTCTACTTATCATACTTCACTCAACTTCCAACAATCGTTTAGGAATAATCTTACAAGATATAATGTTGCTTTCAAGTTTGAAAAGCCTTTTAAGACTTGATCATAAGTAGCTGGATGTCGGCTTATTCTGTTGAGTACTTGAGTGTATTTTAGATAGTTATTTTATATAGATTGAAGGATTATTTTGTTTCTTATTTGATGTAGTTACTTATTACCTTTCCTCTCAACATAAACTACTCCAACAATCCACTCCAAGTAAGTAATCTCCTGTAGTAGGTAAGTAGTAATTCGTATACGAAATCAAGTATAAGCTGTTATGAGACCAATCTGGTAAAAAAAAACAAAACAAAGCCGTAACTGATGTAGGGGATTTTGATATTTTCCAAAAATCAGACAACCAGTTAATAAACATGGATTATGTCACAGAACAGGCTGAAACATATATGGCTAGTTGGCTACTCTAGTGATACGCAAATCTCAGATGGGGTTGCCCTAAATCATGAGCTCATATCACACAAAAAAGATGTGTAGAATATCGTCGAGAAACTAGATGATCATGGGGGCTTCAACATCATCCCAACAACATACAAGCAAATTATGTCTTAGGTTCCCTTCTTGCCCTATAATCCTTCTAATGCTCACCAGTAAGTCTTCCGTCACAATGAAAAGCAATCAAATTTAATCAGTGCAACGAGAACTTTTCGCCCCCTTTAACAATGAAGAACTTAGTATTACAAGTTCCCAAAGCTACTACATCACGCATTCCATTCCCGCGAAGGAAGTAAACATCCTTACTTAAGACAAATGGAAACTACGTTACATCTTAAATACACAAACTAAGCACTTTACTTGTCTGATACGACAAAATCATCTACTTCATCATATACAGTAATCCTCTATCAAAAATCCATCAATACAAGATAGAAGTGCCGTTAACTAATACGTCCTCCCTTCATTTGGATTAACTACCTTCTAAAAATTTCCTTCGAAAGAAAACAATAACATCATTGATAATCACCCCTTAATGAGGCACCAAATCTATATCTCCGAATACGGACACCATGTCATTTCCGTAACCATCTCAAGTCATAACTTCAAAATATTTGTATGATTGTATCTAATCCAACCATTGCAAATTTGCAACCATAGAACTCAACACCAGTATCACCACAAATCTTCACACCTTCGATGCTAAAGACGTTACACATCATACACATTTGCCTGAGAGGATTGTTAACCACTCACAAACAATCTCTCCTTCATCTCCACATACATTCTTAGTTTCCACAACTTTTTTGCAGACCTAACCCTAACAAATTACAACACACAACAGTCAATCACAACTTCACAAGTAAAGCAAAACCACATTTAACCTAATCAAATCAAAATAAAAAATTGAGCATGTTTCACACTTGAATTCAGTCCCTATCGGCTATCAGTCAATCATTCGCAAAAACCGGAAAAAAACACACACACAGTCACAGACGATCAATTATCAGTAAATCATCAACGCGAGGATACGACAACAAAGAAATACTGTAAAAATACGCAGTTGAAAAGCATAACTTTTAAACCTAAAATTTCAAAATGTATCAAAATTATCAGAAAAAAACAGACCGCAATGTGATTGATCGGCAACAGGAACTCGCAAATCGGATGATCCTACAGCAGATTCATCAACCGCCTCTTCCTTCTCCTCCTCCGACGCTTTTGCTTTCGCCTTCGCCTCTGCCACCGCTTCCATCGCCATTTCCTCATCAATCGCAACCGTTTTCTCCTCCGCTTTCGCCTTCGCCTCCGCCACCGCTTCCATCGCTATTTTTACATCATCCGCCGCCTCCACCGCCTCTTCCGCCGCCGCCGTCGTCATTATTTCGTCATCGTCGGAAGCTTCTACTTCTTCTTCAACCTCTTCCTCAACTTCCTCGAATTCTTCCTCTTCCACCTCTTCTTCTTCTTCTTCAACTTCTTCTTCTACTTCCTCAAACTCTTCTTCTTCTTCTTCCTCTTCATGAATTTCTTCATCTTCTGGAATTTCTTCTTCCTCTTCTTCAACAATCTCCTCATCTTCTTCGATTTCTTCTTCTTCAACCTCGACTTCTTCTTCAACCTCGACTTCTTCGTACTCGTATTCCTCTTCTTCTTCGCCAGAGGAATCCGCCATTTATGATGTAGAGGAGAGAGAAACCCGAGAAAACAACGCTTTTTTAATTTATTTTCTCTCTCTATCGCTTTTTGTTTTTTATTTTCTCAAGTATATTTTTTTCTTATAGCACTGCAAATTACTTCATGTATTTCTACTCCGAATACGGCCACCAGGTTATAAGTAGGGAACGTTTAAAACATCTTTTCTTCAATAACCCTAGAAATTTCTTGGTAACCCCCTTGTTTAACACGATTATGACTGGTACTAAGTTTAAAATAGATTAAAATATATATATCAACATGGTAAGTTGCCTAAAACTTGCCAAAAGTTTTAAGACGGATATTGCATCTTAAAAGAGACTTACTGCTTGCTTAATTCTACGACAAATAGTTTTTTGTATTTTGTGTGAGACAAAAATATTAATTTATTCTTTGAACTATTCTTTTTACATAAAATTACAGTCGTGATAAGTTAGCACGAGTATAATATTAGAGGTGTTTGAATTGCGTTATGAAAATATCATTTAAATAACATTGTCTTTAACGCGAAATTGATATCTAGTTAGCTTGTGTTTTGGATTAATGAAATCAAGGTTTTTTCGTGACCATTAACAATTAACATTAAATTTAACAATTTAACAATTTATTGAATTTTGCACAGAGTCAAAAGACATGTAAGAGTTGAACTTCCTTTCAACTCAACACTAATTTACCCTTAATCACACCTCAACGTAGCGAGAGGTACAAATTGTTTTAAATTTAATCTGAATTTTGGTTGTACCATGCTGAGGGTTTTCTCTCATTCTTACGGATTTAGGTTGGGTCTGGAGTCTCTATAATGAAGGTGTGGTATTGGTAATAGACTAATAGGTCCATCTTACTCAATTTCTACTTCTAAAACTTTTAAAAGAATGATGTAATTACTTAAATCTATATAAATTAATTATACTATATAGTTTTTAATTGATAGCACTGTGTGATGGACCCGAACAAGGGACCTCAATGTAAATATTATATAGATTGGGTTGAAATAAAAATTTATAGAATATCGCAATATAGTGATTTTCCATGTCTCATTTATGGTATTAATTAGTATCATCATATAATTATACAACTGTTTAACAAATACAAATATAATATAAGTAAATATATTTTGGAAACTACTAAAACGTAAATAAATGAAGTTAGATTTTCAAAATATATAATATTTCATAATTATGTTAGTAGTGAAAAAAAATGTAGTAACATTGGATATAATAATATGTTAGTAATAACTCATTGAATAGTCAAAGTAACTCTATTAGCAACGGTAGTAGTGAAAATAATAAAAGTAACAACATGAGTAGTGAAATTATCAATATAATGCGGCAATAGTGAAAATAACAATAATTACGGCGGGAGTAGTGAAAGTAACCGTAATCATAGCGAATGTAATAAAAGTCACAATACTAACAACAAAATAAAACATATATGAACAATTATCTAACTAATCGATTTAAGTAAAATATTAATAACGGGAATAGTGAATTTGTCTCATAATTTATTTCATCGTAATTTTAAGTTATGACATAAAAAAATATATTCAATTTACGAGTGTTATGCAACTTTAAAGTAGTTTGATTTAATTGAAAATAAATTTTTAATGGTAAATAAAGGTAACCCGGGCAGAGCCGGGCACCAATACTAG